>MKEJ01088951.1:0-14411 GCA_001753735.1 Embelia ribes
AATTTAAGTGCAATGTTTTTTATACGTAGTTACAGCACCCCATAAATTTTCTACTCGAGTTCATGATTCCACCCCTGTTTTCAACATTGCTTCTTACTGTTTTACTTCACCTAATCTCCAAGTTAGTGTACTTAATTTAGTGTGCTTATAATCTTTTTCTCATAACGACTAAGAGCATTTACACTAGTTATTTATTTAGCTTATAAGTTAGACTTTTTAGAAAATCATTTCTGTTATAGAAATCAATATTTTACGAATTGTACATGCCGATATAAAATTCTTAAAATAATTGGAATAATCATATATCATATAATATGAAGAGTGAGTTGTTTGAGTGTATTTTAAAGTTCGTACGATGCTTTATTACCACTTTGTGAGCTACTTCTTTTAAATATGAATTATTATACATTTGAGGAGCATATCACTGAAATGAGGGTAGATATTGATCTACAAAAGCTTGCCAAGGACGACAACTTGTAATGTTACATATGCACAGAAATTGATATTGTCAGTGACTGCATATTTCCTTGATATTTAGTTTGAGCAACTACTTGTCTTGTTTGTAATGAATGATTAAGCAACCTCCTCTCAAGTATGTTAAAATAACAGATTGTACTGTCATTGGACTTTTGCTGGTACAAAGAGGTATTACATTGCAGTGAGGTTTAGATCCTTAGAGATCTTTGATAAAAAAAAATCTTTCTATATGTGCAGATATTGTTTGATATATGTTGCTCTTTAATTTCTTGTTTTTTGATGATGTGGTTTTTGGTACTGCAAATTTCTTTACTTTGTAGTGCCTTTTCTCCTTCATCTTCTAATGCAGTCTTCATTGGAGCTTGGTTATTATTTGCATCCCTGATAAGGAAGATGAATCAGGACCTGTCATACTTCATTTGGACTCACTTGGACTTCTTAGTAGTTGGTCGATTTTAAACAATGTTAAAAGGTGAGTTATATTGCTAAAACGTGACCTACTCCATTGTGCAAATTTAAGTGCAACATTCAGCTACATGCTCTGATTCATCATTTTTTTGTTTGGAGGACAACAATTGGTTTGAGATCCTCCATCCCCTGAATAACGGCTTCACTTCTTTTCTATCTTCTCTTTTTATATGATTTCTGCATAACAAATTTGTAACTGAGAGATTTGACTATGAAAATGAGGGTAAGCCCCTTTACAAGTAAATTGCTTCTTTTTTAATCAATATGAAGTTTATCATATGCCATTCTCGAGCATTTGTATGGTTATTTGGAAGTTCTTATGTAAGATGCAATCCACGCTACTCATATTATACTTATTTTCGATATTTAATGCATCTTATTTAACAGAATTGAACATGTTATTAGTGGCTTACTAGAAGAAGCACTTTCTGTCTTAATTAGTGAAGTCATGTCTGATCACTATTATTCTCTGCAGCTTTTTGATAGAAGGGTGGAAGCATTTAATGAGGGAGAGGCTCCTCCTGATCTTCCAATCTTCAACAGGATATGGAAAAATCTCTCCCGTAGAATCGATGAAAAAAGAATAGAGGTACTTATATTCTTGTTTTTCTAGTCTGTTATACTTAGTGTCCAATCCTTGCCACAATACTTCACTCTCTCTTTTGTCGTTCAATTATTTTCTTTATAAAATTGCAAGTTGAAGTTGTATTTTGAGTGGGAATTTCGGTAAATGCAAGTCTACAAAAATTAGAAGTTGTCAATGGAATAGTTAGACGTACTATGTTTGTGGCCAGTTTGTTGAAATTGGTGGTGCAAATTTAGTGGCTAGAGTGAGTAATTTGAAAATTGAGGTTGAAAGCTAGCCTGGATATCAGATATTGGAGCTTGTCTTCTGATAGGTCTTTTACAGCTAAACATGCATTTTCTCACTTCAAAGTTTAAGCTCCAAAGTGGGTTCCTAGTCACACTGTACATCAACTATAGCTTTGTCGTAGAAAAACTTAAGAACTTTTGCTTCAATTGATTTGTTCTGCATTAAAAAGATACGAGTTTGATCATAAAAAGAAAAACTTAGAAGTATGAGTTCTAGCTTCTACTTTGATATAATTATGTTTCAGCATTGCTGTAAATTTATTTCTAATTTCTGTTTCGTCTTATTTGTCTGTCCTTTAAACATCCTTCTACTTCTTTCAGGGAAAGCCCTTTCTTGGTTGTTGCATCTGGTAAAGACACCATATCCTTTGCAAGTGCTATAAAGAGATTGGCTTCTGAAAATGTGTTTGTTGCTGCTATTGGTGTTAGAAGTTCATGCACATTTCTATTTCAGAAATACAAGAATTGTTGAGAAACACCCTGTCTAGATGTTTCTAGTCATGATTCTTATCCCTTTTGATTCATCCCGTGTAAAATGCTCTTTGTTGATTTAAGATTTCTCAAACTGTTTCTCCTCTTGACTATGTATATCACATCTCCTCTGCCTCTGTATCATATTACGCAGTAGGGTTGTGAAAGTTCATCTAATTTTGTTTTTGCATGTGATGATCTTTGATTTGATCTGGCTAGATATCATTCTTTTTTTTCCTGTTGAGTAAGATGATTTAAGAACATGTGCCGTTTTTTGTGAATTCGTTTTTTGTGAATTAGCGACCGAATATGGTCTCTAAATAATAGCCATTACAACAAATAGAGACTGAATAATCGGTCACTAAAATAAACAAATCGGTCGCTATTCAGGTCCCTTAAAATGCACGTGACCAACTTTAGCTACGGCATTGGAGACTGGCATTTTGGTGGCTAAATAGCGACTACATAACAATCGGTCACTAAATTAATTTGTGGCCAAGGTTTTAGTCACCACCTCATATTGGTCGCTAATTCGGTCGCTGAATATTTAGCGACTGATTTTCTTTATTTAAAGTCTGATTTTGCAGTCTCCAAAAGCCTTTTTTTTGTAGTGAGTAATGGCACCGTTTTCGAGGCAGTTAAACATATAATCTGATTCGCGATCTAACCATTCAAATGGTACCCATCGTCCAAACGATACCCACCGTTTGAACGGTTCCCTTCTAAACCTAAAACTCATTCCCAATCTGATCTGCAGTCCCAATTCAGCCAACAAATCATTCCTAGACTAGAAGTCCTCAACCCAAACAACAGCAGCATGTCTCCAAACACAATACGAAGTTCCCACAATTGTTAACAATGCTTTCCGAAATCTAACTATGCTTCGAACGTCTCCAAACGATGACATAATCCAACACCAAGTATGAATGTAAATGTATCCATACACAAATGGTAATCCACACATAATTACACTACCTCGTCTCCAAGCAACATAAATATTATTCGATGTCACATAGGAATAGATTACGCCTCCAAGATTTTATACATCTTATACATCTCCACATAGCATCCAAACATGTGTTTTTGATCTTAACAATGACAATATGAGCATACATAATTCGGCTAGTCCTGACTTAGAGCTATCAGGGGCTCATACCTGTCGCTGCTCATTCAGCTAGGTCCTGGCTCAGAGCTATCAGGCACTCATACCTGTCGCTGCTCATCTGTCTATGTCCTGACTTAGAGCTATCAGGCGCTTATACCTATTACCGCTCATCCGGCTAAGTCCGACTCAGAGCTATCAGGTGCTCACCCCGAAGGGTATACATCCTCCGACTCGTACATATATCTCGCATGTATTTATATCTCCCTTTGTGCACATACCTCACATATACGTATATCTCCACCCGTACATAGATCTCTCATGTATGTATATCTCCCCTCGTCCACATACCTCGCATATACATATATCTCCACTTGTACACACACACACACATATATATATATCCATATATGTATTTCGCTACTTGTACGTATATATATATATATATATATACGCATATATATATCCTACATATATGGATATCTCCACTTGTACATATATCTCGCATATAAATATATCTCCACTTGAACATATATCTCGCATGTACGTATATTTCCATTGATACATATATCTCTCGCATATATGTATATCTCCACTATTCGTACATATAGCTCACATGTACGTAAATATCAATTGTAAGGAGATAAGTCTACTATACATCATCTCATTATGCCCTCAGTATTCATCCTCAATAGCTTTTACGGATCTCTGTCTATATGCATACTAATCATATTATGACTGTATGCCTTACTTTCAGTCGTTACTACCCATCAACCTCCACGTCATGTCAAAGCATGTATATATATACTAACAGAGATTCCAAATTATATTAAGGCTCTGAATCTACCCATACCTTTCAAGCCTCTCAAAAGCACATAAAACGCTCTTTCTGCAAATTCTCGCCAAACCTTGTTCACGGTTTCCCGAATGCCACTTATCGCATCTCTGAAATCACCAAGCTATACTTCTCATATGACCATGATCAAGTACATGAAAAAGGTCCACACATCATAAGAAAAATATTTTCTATTTTTATTTCGTCAAACACACTTTGCACGAAAATAGAGGTATCGCCCCCGAGAAAACGAAACGTAGAGAATTCAATGGCGAGTAAAAAGTGTATATACCTCGAAGCCAAACGGCGGGCGGTATTAGATGAAATTACCCAAAACCTCCAACCCCCCAAAACTTCAATCTCCAAATCGAGCTAGCGAATGATTTCGGTTCAACATGAATCTGAGGGTTAAAATACTTCACTAATCATGATGAACGATAATATGAATTTTAATTTCAAAAATCTCTCAAAGTCCTGAATGGAGAAAATGTAAATGAGCAAGAGGAGTAAAGAACTTACCTCATCGTGCACTATACGTTGCGAATATCCTAAATATAAATTTTTGAGAATTTGTCGAGCACTGTAGCTCGTTGATTGACGAGCTCCACCCTGACTTTCCCCTTCTTCTCCATCGGTGTGAGCTTTATGTTATATTTTCTCGAACCCTAACTATCTAAAACATATGTTCTCAACCTCCAAACACTCAGAGAGAAAGAGAAAGGGTTCTTTGGACCACGATACATCTATTATTAGTGGTAAATTGATCCGCTATATAAGTGTGAATTCAAATTCTTCCCTCCACCCTCTTCGTTGTTAGGTAAATTTTCCTCAAATTCGTTCTTGATCGTTTTGAACCCTAATCAATCAAAAACATTTTTTATTGATTGAATGAGCCTTGTATAGACTATTGGTGATGGCATTTTCATTATTTTGTTCATAGATCTCCATTGAATGAGCCTGTATAGACTATTGGTGATGGCATTTTTATTATTTTATTCATAGATTTCCATCATTAGTCGGTGTTTCTTTTGAGGCCATTTCTAAGGTTTTCTCCAAAAATTCTGCGAGGGGATTCTTAAAATTGCTTAATGTATCACATGATTGATATTTTAATTCCAAATAATTGTTGTTTATGCATGTCGTCGAAGTTGTCATTTCGGTGTGTAAATGTTTGTCATGTTTTGGTATGAAAATCACACGTCGAATAAATTGATTGACAACTGCTGGAAGGAAAATAGCAATGTTTTGTGACAATAGGATGATGTTTGTTGTAAGCCTTGGTAGTATGCTTATTCTAAGGTTTGTTGTGTTTGTTGTAGGCCTTGGGAGTATGTTTATTTCAAGGCATAAACTATTATGAAACCGAAGCACAAGACTGGGACAATGCAAAACTGAAAGCTCCAACTAGCTTGTGCTAATAATGCTTTCTTTGACTTGGTCTTGCTTTATCACTTTTGTATAGATAAGTTGTTAAAGGCTACAATTTTAAATATGATGACATTATCTTATACACTTGTACTATTATAAATAAAGGAGGTTTATGCAGGAGGAATCAAAGCCAACAACTAAATCCTTGTTCTCATTCTATTACAAGGTTTGTTATGTTTGTTTTGGGCATTCGGAATATGTTTATTCCAAGGTATGTGTTGGGAGTATAATTATTTCGATGTTGTAGTATTGTGGTAAATATCTAAGAAGACATTATGTTCCAAGTGGTTTAGTACAAATCTTTGATCGGATTCCAAGTGGTTTAGTACAAACTTTTGATGGTACCATGATTGATTGTAGCATGATGCTATGGGTCACTACCTAAGACTGAGACTGTATTTTTATACTTCAAATAGTTCAAAATAAGTGTTTAGCAAAATGTTAAATTTAATTTATTCTACGAAAATACGTTCGACATTTATTTGACATTATTCTAGAAACAACTTTACTTCCTTTCCTAGAATCCCATCATAATTTCTTCCAATAAAATTTCTAAATATGTATTTAGATTTCCCTGGCTACGTCTTTCAATATTATCGGCCTACAAATTATAATTTGAGTTTCATAAACATAGCAAGACTTAATACTTATTGGGGGAGATTTGGTATTATTCATTTTGGTGAACGGAGGGGCCGATCCGAGTTCCCCATTTATACGAGTTTCTGAGTTTGGCCTATTTATGTTAGTTGTGCAGTTTCGGTTATCCCATTTATTTGGACGGGTCATTTAGTTTATATGCTGTCTTGGAGTCTCTATTTTCAATGCAATATTTCTTGGGCAATAAAATTTGATAGAATGCTAAAAAAAAGTGCATTGCAGTTATAATATGACTGATATAAATTATGATATTACTGATAGATTTTTAACTAATTGTATTGCATACACATAACAATTACGATTACTCTTTTTTTATCAAATGATAATAATCTATATCAGTCTCTTTTGTTTACTACGTTGAATTTGCGATTCTGTCTTGTTTAAATGTGACAGACTATCCATTCGTTGGATTTGCGCTTTGCCCAAAGACTAAGCAATACAAGGTCGTCCGATTCCTTGAATGTTTATCTTGTGAGATACTTAAACTAGGCACAAACTACCGGAGAAAGATTGATGCACCACATCTCCATGGAATTTGGATATATAATTTGTTTGTTCTGCTTAAAAATCGAGCACTTTCAGTATATATATCTACCTACCAAATTGCATTTGTATTTCATGAGGGCTCATTCAAGAAGGGTTGGGACGCTAGGTGGATTATTTTTTTTACTCGATATAATCAAATAAATTTTAATATGAAGTTTATGCGATGAAGGAGTATGGTGTGAAGGAATCTTGGACTAAAGAGATTAGTGTCGATCTTTGGGCCAGTTTCAAATCAAAAGCCTAAGATCAATTAGGTACTTGAACAATGCGGTTGTGTTGTTCCGTAACTTTGTCGGCACTCTTATTTATTATAACTATCAGACAAGAAAAACTAAAATTATAATGGTGGAAGGATCATATTATGATGCCGTCGACCATGTTCCAAATTTTATTTATTTTAAGAATGTAGTTGGGCTCGAAAATGGGAAAGTCGTCCAACCTAAAAAGGCTGCGCAGTTTTTTGTCTAAAGAGGAAGTTAAACTTATCAAAACAAAATATCCGGTCTAAAGAGGGAGTTAAACTTATCGAAACTAAGTATATCCGGCAATGACGAAGGTGATAGCTGGAGTGGTTCCGGGAATGATGGCAGAAGAAATGAGTGTTGTCGCTGCTGACATGGTATACGATGCAGCTGAAGTGGCGGCTACACCGAGAGAAGAGTAGCTAGCCAAAGCGGTAGCAGTGGCTGATGATGATGAACTCAATTCTATGTATTTGGGTCTAGTTTCATTTTTGTGTAGTCTCTTTATTTATGTAACTTTTCATGTTAAAGAGGCCAGTGAAGCAAACAAAAATTGCTACATGCCCTTCTGATGACAATATTCTACATTTCCCACTTGATTAATCATATTTCTGATCTGATGAAAAAAAATAAAGGCCTAAACTAAAAAGTTTTTTTCCCATTTGTATTTGATGCTTGAATAGGAAATTAATCTATAAACCTTTATAACTTAAGAAGGTAGTGAATCTGTACTAGATTGGGCTTGGTTATGGGTCCGTACTATCTGGTAGAATGGACCAAAAGCCCGGTTGATTTAAAAGAAGGTCTAATTGCAAAAATGGTACCCATAGACTCAACAAAAATACATCTAGATCCCATAGTTTTAGCTAAACAACTAATATTATTTCCAAATTTCGAGTATGTGACCTAATAGGTTTGTATTCTTCTTTTTAGTTCATTTCAATATATGTCTAGTTTCTATTTTATAAAAAATAGTTGAAAAATCACTTTACTAAAATGCATTTATTTATTGTAATTATTTAATTACTCCATCTATTATAAGTTGTGCAAAATTGTAGCATTAATTAGAGGTATTGTAGGAAAGGAAGTAAAAATATTTCGTATTTTAACAATATTAATTGATATTTCTTAATACTTATGAAAAAAAAAATGAGACTATTAAAATGAGACGAAATAAGTGTGTAAAACATATCAATGACCGATGAATAGTTCGCCTAGGGATAACTTAGTCATTTATTGACTACTTATACTGCTAATGTCTTTGAATTTGGTGTAAGGTTCTTGACATTAAAAAGAAGTTTAAACGAAATAAATATCTCACTTTACTCAAAACTTGAGGCAAATAACAGTTTAAAATTGATTAAGAAAATTGTGTTAACACGTTTGTTACATGCAGTCTTGATTTTTTCCTTAATATAATAATAGGATAAAACCATATTATCTAACAAGTTATATAATTTTTGTATAGGATTTTCGCGAAGTGAATATTTCCCAACTCCCCGCCACCTCCTTTTCTTTGAAATTTACCCAGTGTTAATATTTCCATTGAAATGGTGGAAACCAAATAGAATTTTTATTTGTTAAATTTATAATTGTAGGGTAAGACTTACCCTTAAAAATCGGTATGCAATGGGAGTACGTCAATGTAATCCGCATATAAACGTTTAAGCTTATTATTTGTCTACGTATAACAATATTTAACATCATTAAGACAATGAGAACCATTATGGTAATACACCCTTCAAGTAAAACAATCAAATGAGCTAACTTATTTTTAATTAGAAAAAAAAAAAAAGAAGATATATCAAGCTTAAGATTTTTAAGTTATCAAGGGCAAATATCAAATAAGCTCAATTGAAAAGCTAAGTAAGTTCATTTAGAAAAAAAAAAAAATTGCAAAAAATTATAGTTTGTAAACTTCAACCAAGCCCGACCCGGAAATGGGACCCAGGGGGAAAAAAATTGAAACTTTATATAAATAAATAAAAATTCAAATTCTTTTGTTCATAGATTCGTTCGCTGGGGAGGATGGCCGTCGCCATTGCCTCCATGGCGACGAGATCAGGTGTGAGCAAGTTCCTCTGGCCGCAGCCCACCGACATACAGGCCGCCGCTAGCACCGCCGCCCTCTGGCTCGTCCAGGTCTCCCTCCCTCTTTCTCTCGCTACATCTATTTAATCCTTGCATTGAATTTGTATACTTATACTTGCTACCTTGTAATTTTATTGTTCTTACTATCTCAATTTATCTACCTGCTTGCTGACGTGGAAGTTGAATTTTTATACTATTTCAAATGTATTCAGTTCCATCAATTTAAATTTGGAAAATGATCAAAGCACTAAAATTACATCGTTAGATCCCAAAATTTGTAGAAAATAGATCTTTGTATTTTTTGAGCACTTATCAAATATGGCTTTAGCCTGAATATAAGTACTCTAATCATGCAATCTAAGTAATTTTAGATTTACACCCCATTGGTAGCGGGCGTAGAGTGTGCAAATGGGAGGGTGACAATCTGGACTATGTTTGGTTAATAGCTCAATTTCAGTTTGCAACTTCAAAATATGTAATAAAAATAGATTTTATCTCCTTACTAATCCTTTTTCTCCAGCTTTTTCAATGTTCTGAACTGATACACGAGTTCTCCTATGTATTAGATTGCATTTATTCAACCTTGCTTTGCTATAGTTGTTAGACTATAAATTATTACTATCTGGTTCATATTATTTCATTTTAACAATTATTACCTTGGGTATTCATATACTATCCTTTCTATTGATCCACAGCCTTTTGATTGGATCAAGAAGACATTTTTTGAGAAATCCGATTCTGCTTAGAAGTGAACAGAGATGCAACTTTCTGCTGGGTACAGTTCTTTGGTATTCATCTGGTTTGCTGCTTGTGTTGTGCTGAGGCTGTTTTGGCTTTTCCTTCTAGGGAGTAAAGAACTTTTGGTCTGTCTTAATAATTGGCTAATACCTTCATTTTGTTTGCCATTCACTTGCTAAAAGTTTGTTAGCAAAAATCCTAGTCTTTTTTAAAGCAAGGGAAAATCTAAATGAATCTTTGCTTAATTTTACTCTTTTTTTAAAAAAATAAAATAAAATGCTAGCCTTGGTTGTGTGTTTGGGATTGTGTTCAATTTGTTTTCGGTCCAAAATCCTTATTTGTTTAATAGAATAGGGTTTTTAGGGAAAGATGAAATTACCAGATCAGGTATTTAGTTGATGATAAAATTAATTTCCGTAAATTGGTGGTCTTAAGTTCAACTTCAATAACCTCTAGTAGAGCAGATTATGTCTTTAGAATCAATTACGAGGCCTCCATTAAATTTTGAATTAAAACATCTTATATAGGTGATTTTTCAAGTTCCATATGCTAAGTCGAATGTATAACTGATCAAATGAAGAAAAGAAGGATATGAGGATTTTAGTTAAATATGTATTGTAGTCCCTCTTACTCCCACTAGAATGTGCTCGTATGTGGCGTGTGGTGAGAGTCATGGGACCTTTTGCACATATTTATATATTACGGTTTTCACATATAATTGAGAGCATATGTTATTCATCTAATTCTGACAGTGTAGAGAAAACTTTACTCCGACTATGGTGAAAGACCACACTTAACATGAAAATAGTTAGTCAAATATTGATTTTTTAGGATATTTCTGAGCAAATTAAAATTTCTAGGGGTGTAAGTATAATTATGGGAAACTTAGCTGTTGGAGCACAAATCTTTATGTGAAATAGAGAACCAATCAGCAGGGGCCAGCTCAAATTTTTGATTAATCTTGAATAAAATATGAAACACATAAAAATTAAGCTGTTTGTGAAAAAAAAAATATGTTAGGGAATTACACAAATTAATTTTTATGAAACGAATACGTAAATAAATTAAGATTCATATATTACGAATAATTTTCGATCGCAATGAGCTATTCTATGTGAACTTAAACCGCCATCGTGAACCACCCCAAAACAAAAATAATAATGGTAGGGCTTGTAACTAGAATAACACCTACACTGTTCATTGCACAAATACTCTAACAAACTCTCCCAAATAAAAAAAAAAAAAAAAGAAATTAGAGAGATTTTATACAAGGATTGCCTACGAAAAAATTATGTTAAAGAGTATTTATATATAGTTCCTTTATAACTCTTCTAATATTTAGTCGATTTGAGATTAATATATTAGCTATGTCATACCTACATAGGCGTCCAAGTTGGGTCGCAAATTGACCGAAAATCAACATTTTTCACTTGCACATGGTGGCTATAGCTCTTGGACATAATCTCTCTCAATTTAAATGTAGAGTTAGTCATACTAGTACATAGGGCGTGCGATTGCTAGGCACACCTGCAAAATTTTAGAAGTGTTATACTAGAAACTCAAAAAGCCAGCATAGAAACATCACCCATCACAAAAAAAAAAAAAAAGTGCCATAGTACCCTAGACACAACCATATACATAAGTTCAATCATTTCCAATCCCTCAAACATAAAACATGCTTAATCCTTCGAAACTTTCACCTTTATATTCACACATCGTCACCACCAAGACAAGGGACAGATGTTGCGCAATGAATATAAAGCGAGATGCAATAGCCAGTCTTCATTTCGCCTCATGCCATTCAAATCAGATTGCAACGGCTTACCCAAACACGTCCCGGAAGGTGGCATCAATCATCACCAAATGCAACATGCTACAATAGCTGCACTATTGACATTATTTTACGACATTGTTTTGGGCGCCACAATTTCACCAACTTCGTTGCACTTTTTCCAAACCACTTCACTGCTTGCTAAAACTTTCGTCGCATAATAATCCTTACTTATCCAAAGTCCTCGAGAATTTTCTTCACGACCGCTTCTTGGCAAGCCTTGCCCACTTTTTTAACGGTAGAGCAAGAACACTTGCTTACAGACTCCTATTGAAATATTCCATAAAGTAATTGATCGTGACACGCTCCCGAACTCTTCTTGCAGCTGTCGGCAAAGGTTTGGGCCCGTCGATAATGATGTGGCACCGTAGTTGACAGTTGGCGGCTGAATGAGGGTGTGATGGTGGCAACTAGGAGGAGAAATAGAGTGAAGTTGGCCGTGGTAATATTTTTACTTTTGTTTTCTTCCTTGTTGATCTGAGTATTTATATTAGGTAAGTTCCTAAGTAGTATTGTAATAAAGTCTAGTAATGTTTCTAAGGTAATTAATTTTGGAGTAATGCTATAGCCACCTAAAAATTTTACATAATTCTCTTATCTGCTAACATAGTAATTTTTTTTTTTGTAAATCCAGCCATTAATATAATACAACTATAAATCAATCACATCCCTTTGGCATATCAACGGTTATGAGAATTGAGTAGATTTTAGGGCACGAGTATTTCTCTTAATTTTGGGTTTTGGAAGTTACTGTAAGGGTTTCATTACACAGTCTCCAAAGTTTACCTAAATATCTATTTGATTCCCATAGTTTAAAATTAAACAGTACAAGTCCTCAAACTTTGAATAAGTGAAACACTTGGTCCTTAACTCCTTATTATAAACTTGGAGACAATTTAATTTAGAGGTGAATTAGTAATATTTTTACAATGATCTATGTTGATGTATTCTCCTAATTTGAGCAGAAAAAACTATAGTAAGTGTCACGCCCAGAAATCCACGACCCCGAGGACGGGATCCATAATAGGAACAATAACGATAACTACCTAAACTCAACTCATCAACATCAAGATCTTCATGCCATAATATAAAAAAAATACATCACCACGTATGATACCATACACATCCTCCGTCAATATATATCACGTCAACACAGGGCCAAAATAATAATAATGAAGGTATAGGTATGTTCTTCGCCTTATGCATAAGGCAAAACATGCTTATACTTTCAAGCACTGCCCCCCGCTAATTAGAGTGCGCTACGATACAAAATAAAAGTACATAAAGAAACGCGCTAACATGTGCGCTAAAAGAACATGTACAACATCATCACATCCTCAAATCATGCGCCAGCCCTGCTTCAGTACCTATAAGATCACATGGTATATAAGCAAAATAAAGAATGTACGGTTAGCCAAGGAACTCCACTATAAAGAAGAGACTAGGCTATACGTACATGAATGAACACTGCCTCCACATATATGTAAAAATGCCATGAGCATAATATAAGAACAATGCCCCACGCCCAATGCACACATGTATCTACACCACGTGTCACACACGCCTACCGCGCTTTACAATGAAAATGCCCCACAACGCTATATAGGGATGTACGCCACCACGCTTTACCATACCTATGCATATATGCCACCGTGCTTTATTATGCATATACACCACCATGCTTTACTATGCATATACGCCACCACGCTTTACTATGCATGTAACGTCCCTAAATGAAACACAATATTTTTATTCCATTTAGTAATATATTATGCTTGCTCATATTGTCATTGTTGGGATTAAAAAAAAACATGTTTGTATGCTATGCAGCGATGTATAAGATGTTTAAAATCTTGGAGGCGAACTTTATTCATACGTATCATCAAATAATATTTATGTTTGCTTGGAGACGAGGTAGTGTAATTATGTGTGGATTACCATTTGTGCATGGATACATTTACATTCATACTTGGTGCTGGATTATGTTATCGTTTGGAGACGTTCGAAGCATAGTTAGATTTCGGAAAACATTGTTAACAATTGTGGGAACTTTGTATTATGTTTGGAGGCGTGATGTTGTTGTTTGGACTGATGACTTCTAGTCAAGGAATGATTTTTGATTGAATTGGGACTGCAGGTCAGACTGGAAAAAAGTTTCAGGTTCAAGAGGGAACTGTTTAAACGGTGAGGGACCGTTCGAACGGTAGGTAGGGACTGTTCGAATGGTGGGTACTGTTCGGACAGTAGGGTACCATTCGAATGGATAAGTCACAAATCAGATTATATGTTTAACAGCCTCAAAAACTGAGCATTTACTTTCTCTCTCATATCAGAACTGGATAGGCTATTTCACCCTTCGAAGACCCTAGATTTCTAACCTAGAAATCATCCCTTAAATCCCTTCCTACATCAAATATCGTATATTTGTGATCTACATCACCTAAGGAAGAGATTGAGGTATGTGTTGGCCCCTATTTTATTGATTTCGTATACCCTAAATTTTAGAGATTAAATTATTTGTATAAATTGTTTATGTATTCTTGTTTATTGATGTATGAGCTCTATCTTTCTCCATAGGAGTGCTATCAACTGAGTTTTCGAGATAGATCAAAACCGAGCCCTAAAAAGGTAACGAATTTGGAGGTTTTCTTG
>MKEJ01088954.1:0-19717 GCA_001753735.1 Embelia ribes
TTTTTAATATATTTTAATATTAATTCAAACCAATTTTTACTTAATAATAATAATATGAAAAATATTTTATCTTTTTCATATCATAATTAAAAGAGTTGGTAACTATATCTTTTTGGAAGATATTGCAATGATGATCAATAATTACTTCATTTTAAGATAAAGATAATTTTTCGTCGCTTTTGATTAATTCGTGAAATATTGAGTTTTGTAAATCATTTCAGTCTGTAAGCTGCTTAAAAATTTTTTGTTTAGTAAATATAAGTAATTACATACAAAATATCAGTGAATATTATGACATGCTTAAGAATATTTCCATTGATTTATTTTAAGCTTTCTATTTGTTGTCTATTTGATGAAGAAATATATGAGATTCAACTATTTTCTGGCGGAGAAAATAAAATACAATTGAAGATATGGCTAGATAAATTTTCCAAGCTGTAAAATTATAATATCTATATAAAAACATGTAATTGTATTCTCTCTATTTATCATTTCTTTGGGATTTTTTCGCTAAAAATGTATATATCTGATAGGTTTTTCATTTGAAGATATTTCATTTTTGACTTGGTGCTTTTATAAAATTATTTGTGCATTATTTATATGTGATGTAGTACGTGTTGCCTCCATTTCAATGACATGTAAATGATTGATTCAAGTATATTATTGAATGAAAAAGTTTATGTTTTTTATTTACTGAATCATGAGAAAATTTTAGTATCGATGAAAGAAAAACTCGAAATTCAATTGATATTATTAATTAGTAAAATTACTTGAAAGGAATGAACCGAAGGGAAAAAGGATACGATAACAAATATCTAAATTATAACTTAACCAATATTACGTTGCATTTTCTCAAGGACATTTTCATTAAAAATTATACAATATTGTCTGCTTAAAGTTTTCGTTTACACCTACAAGTAGACCCATATAAATTAATAAAATAAAAAATAAACGTAATATAACATCTCATTTTCAATTAATTTAGAAATCCGATATTGACTATGGAATCAATTCATTTTTTAAAAAAAAAGAGTAAAAATAATAATTGATACATGCCAATCAAAAAGATATAATCATTCAGGTTAAATATAATTTACATTTTCACTTATATACTAAAATAAAAATGTTTATACTCCGCAAATATAAAACATAAAATTCAAAAATAATCCGTGTATCACACGAGCTAATATACTAAAAGGAAAGCTCTATCATGGTTTTGCGCCAAGTGACGCTCTAACCAAGTGACAAGTTTCCATTAATCTTAATTAATTATAAAAATATAGTAATGAAATATGAAAATTATCAATAAAAAAAATTAGAATTCAAGGACAAACAAATTAAAATTTACCATTTCATCAATTTTAATTTGGAGTGATGCATTAGTCATAAAAGAAAATAATTTGGATGTACGAAGAAATGTACAACGTAGTTACCAAAAGGACACACAAGTAGAGGAAAGCAAGTTTGGATGAAATCTTTAATTACAATTAGGCAATCGTTTTATATTCACATTTTCTTTATATATATGTATTTTATTTTTGGTGTTATTTGTGGTAGGATCCCCCCACAATCTTTCCATTACTCCTTGATTTGTGTGCATAAATGTTATCTCTCTTACATCATGTATATGTAATTAATATTTTAAGTTTATATATATATATATATGTATATTTTTGTGCATGAAATATCAATTGAATTTTTAATTTAATTTTTATTAATATAACTTTGCTTGCAAATTTGACATTCAATTTTCAAGTCAAAATACTAATTTATGGAAACATTGATGACAACTATATGGATGATACGATATCATGTTACGACTCCTATAGATTACTTGGTTTAACGTGTATTGTATTAGGTTATTATGCTTTGCACTACTTTAGATTGTATACGTGCTAAAAAACTCAAATATAATTATCTTGTCATATCTTCCATTGTCATTGTTAAAAACCATTTTTGTCTATAATATTTTTTTTATTTTTTTACTACAACAAATAAGCAACTGTATTAGAGTTACGATAAGAATAAATTTTTACTTACACAAATGGAAAAAAGATAAGAGATTTGACACACAATTGATTTTGATAAAAAAAATATATATGACATAATTTTTTTATTTTACTCAAATGAAACTTAACGGTGGTTGTACAACATATATTAAGTGGTTTATTTTAATCTCATTTTATTAAAAAATATGTGAAACATCTTAATCTGTTTTAATTTCAAAATAAATAATTTTTCATTCATAGTAATATACAATATATATTTATTTAATTTAAAATTCTAATTTATATATAAGAAATAAAATTACATTTAATCCGCATAACACGCGGGTTTACAAACTATTATACTTATATATATTATTATATATATAGCGTGTAGCTCAATTCGTCAACGATGAATCAACGTGCGTGAACAGTTTCATCGCTCAGGTACACACTCTCTCTCTCTCTCTCTCTCTCTCATTTCATCATTACACCCATTAACTAACTGATTAGGGCTTTTATAAATCATATTGATTAATCTTCTTCTCCCATAATCATTACTCCCCAGGTGTCTACTCAAGGGGGACAGGTTCAGACAGAGAGAGAGAGAGAGATTAGTAGGGAGCACGTTGTGGACGCCTTCCTCCTCGAAATCTCTCCGGCGAAGGAGGAGAGAGACATGAGCGCTTCACGGTTCATAAAGTGCGTCACGGTGGGGGACGGAGCTGTGGGCAAGACCTGTATGCTCATCTCCTACACCAGCAACACTTTCCCCACTGTGAGACCCCCTTTCCTTTTTCTTTTTTTTTTTTTTAAAAAATAAATAAATATTCTTTGTTGGCCTAAAATTCATTATTTAGTCTTTTATTTTTATTTTTTACAATTTATTGAACGAATTGTGAAATTTTGAGATCTTCAATTGTCTTAATTAGTTTTTTTTTTCTTTTTTTTCTTTTTTGAATAAAGAGCATTATCCCTTATGAAGTGGATCCTATAATCACTCCAAAGTTAAGTGTGATTGTGCTAGAATAGTACTAGAATGAGTGACCTACAGAGAAGTCCTCGTGTTGTACCATGGGATAGTATGTTTTGGCAAGAATAGTATCAGGATGGGTTACCCTATTGGAAATACTCGAGTTGCACGCTCTTCTTATCCTAAATTCTTATGATTAAGGCCTGCTTGAAGAAGGAGAAGAAAAAGCATCATCACCAAACCTAAAGGGTGCTCCCATCAGTCATAATCTATCCTAAATTTTGGGGATGAAATTTGAAGTATTTGGTATCCAAAAGATTCGGTGGTTTGCTACAATGATCCTTTCATCTAATACACTTTTCAAGTTCGAGGTGTCTGGTGGGGACATTCTTATATTCCAACCTCTAATTTAGAGTTTGATCTAGGGATTAAAATTAAGAAGATAACGATCGATAGGCTGGTGGGAGTGCCCTAAGGTTTTTTGTTTTTTCTTTAATTTCTTAGATGAATTGTGAAATTTTAGACTACCCTAAATTAGGTGAATTGGGGTTTCTTTGGATAATGCTGCTTTTTTTAGAAGGAAAATTTTCTGATGCTATAGGTTCAGCTCGTGTCTCTTATGTGAGAGAATGTTAAGTAAATAAGGGAGAATTTGCAGTTTATCTCTGTAAATCCACATTTGAGGGTGTTAATATATATTAATATATATGTGGATACATATGCATGTATAGATTGTTAATGTTGTGTGGGAATTATGTGAGTATGTGAAAAAGGCCCTGAATTGGGTCGAATTAGGGTTTATTGGCCAATTAGAAGAAAACTGTACCTTGTTTTTTTCCCCGATTGTATTTGTATCTTATGTGATAGAATGCTATGTAAAAGAGAGTTGGATGCTCTGGTTGACCTGGTTGGAGTTTTCTAGACTCAAAGATGAAAAATTACCTCCACTCTGGTGCTCTCTCCTTGCATATTACGGGAAAGAATGTTATCTTTTCTAATTCTAACTATTATTATGTATAAAAATTATGCATTACGAGGGAATGATCAGAGAATTGGAGACCTTAAATGATCGAATTACTTCAGTTTAAACTGATTTTCTCATTGGGACGCTTGGGAGAAAATGATAAAGGACGTCATCATCATCATCCAAGCCTTGGGAGAAAATGATAAAGGACTAACAAAAGAAAATTTCCGTCCTTGCTCTTTGATTACTAAAAGGTGGAAAAAGAAAGCGAATTGGTTAAGAGTGAGATGCAAGTTAGGATTTAGCATTCTTTTTGCTGTTGTTGAATCGAAGCCCTGAACGAATTTTGAAAATGGCTTTTTAATGATATTTGGCTTTTAACTATGGCTTTCTAATTGCTCTTTGTAGTTATGTTACATTTGCCTGATTTTGAAAATCAAGATGAAGAAATTAGAGTGATTATGTATTTATTCTTTTGATGGATGAAATGTGCAGGATTATGTGCCAACTGTGTTTGACAATTTTAGTGCAAATGTGGTAGTTGATGGGAGCACGGTTAACCTGGGATTGTGGGATACTGCTGGTAAATAGTCTAAGTATTTAGTGACTTCTTCTTATTATTATATTTTCTGTGCTCATTTGACTGTCTACTATATGGGACAGGCCAGGAGGATTACAATAGATTGAGACCGTTGAGTTATCGTGGTGCTGATGTTTTCATCCTTGCATTTTCTCTCATTAGTAAGGCCAGCTATGAAAATGTTTCCAAAAAGGTTAGAATGCTCCCATTGTATGCAGGGCATTTTGACACTGCAATCTCACTTTTTGGTTTAAGTTTTTAATGATTTGTCCTTTCTGCAGTGGATTCCTGAGCTGAAGCATTATGCTCCTGGAGTTCCTATAGTTCTGGTAGGAACAAAACTTGGTAAGTTATTTCTGACACCATAAATTTGGTCACTTTTCACCCTTATTTCATATGTTGGGAATGTATCGTATATATAATTATTTTAGCCCGGTCTTGGTAAAAGATTTCTTTGATCGGCTTGCAGATATTCTTTTGGTCATTCTCTATTATTTTTTTTCAATCTGAAGAACTTGACAAACTCCACGATGTTGTGGATAACTGCAGGGTTTTAAGCAAATTCTCATTATCTGAACTCTCTGGTACATTTTGAAATTTAATTGCCTAAAGATAAGAATGTCTAAAGTCTGGAGGTGGGCTACTGGCCGGATTACGAAATGATACTGTAATTTGGAGAAGAAATTTGAAAACCTAAATGTAAAGAAGGAAATGAGTTCGATACATATATTTTGTCTTATTTTTTACCGATGACCTGATCATCTGGAACCATGACCCAAAACAGCATTCTAACGATGCCTGCACTCGATCCATGTACTATATCAAACCATGCTATTTTGATACTGTAAATAAGGCTTGTAGAGTGTATTAGTTATTGATAATCCAACTATTTTCAATAGATGCTAATTAACTTAACCTCTCAGAAAACCTACATGTCTAGTTATCCACTTCTGCTTATCCTACGCACATGAATAAGGATTTGACAGGAGTTTTTATATCGATTTTCCCAGTTAGTCCTGGTCTATTTTTAAAAATATAATTCCTCTTTCCTTTTGTTTTCCCTGACTTATTTTCTCCTGATAAACTTCTTCTTTCCTTGCGATTGAATAACTGAAAGAGGTTACAACGACCGGGCTTTGTGTGGCAGGCTTGTTGAGTTGGTTACATGAAATTTCTATCAATCCCTTATATCAGATTCTGCATTTGTCTTGTATCAGTTCAAATTTATCTTAATTCTTCAGTCAGTCCAAGGTCCTTTGATTTGTTGAATAATGTGTCCTTTTTATTATCAAATATATTTCTTATAAGAAATTTATTTATATACCTTATATATGGACTCAATATGACGTCGAGATGTTATCCTTGGGTATTGTTACTTTTACCAATTGGGTGCAAGCCATCTAGCTTCCCATGAAGTCTCTCCTTTCCATTTCTCCCTTAGTAAAGTCAATTCTGACTTCTTGAGTACAAATAATTAACTTAAGTTCCAACAAATTGTCTTGATTTGATTGTCATTTCTGTTTTAGTAAAAAATCAGCTTGGAAGATATGTTTCATAAATGATTTTTGAACAATGAAGATTTAATATTTTTATGGCTATACTTGTAATGCCCACAGATCTTCGGGATGACAAGCAATTCTTTGTAGACCATCCTGGTGCTGTGCCCATTACAACTGCTCAGGTAAAGACTATTTTAATCAAAGACACACTTGTGCAATAAATTTATGTTTTGAGCAGCCAACTCTTGCCCATTATCCACTTCCTTGACTTAGGTCCCTTTTGTTACCAGGGAGAAGAACTAAGGAAGACAATTGGTGCACCCGCTTACATCGAATGTAGTTCAAAAACACAAGAGGTATATATGCTATAGAAAGTTATGTTCCCTATTTTGTCCATTGAAAATCTCCTTTTTTTTCTAAAGGGTGTTTTGGGATTTATTTTGCAGAATGTGAAGGCCGTTTTTGATGCTGCCATCAAAGTTGTGCTTCAACCACCCAAGCAAAAGAAAAAGAAGAGCAAGGCACAAAAAGCTTGCTCCATATTGTGAACTAGGGGAGGTTTGATAGTTTGTTGTCCACCCTTCGCCCCACATTTCTTCCCCTTTGTGTTGCTTTAAACGAGAGTGACGGTTATGTAGTTTTCGCTAACAGGACCATCTCTTTGAAGCATGAGATGGAAATCTTGGTCTGAATTGTGGTCTCTATTTGTAGAATCACATTGTGTCGTTTCACTGGTTGTTACTGCTCGGTTTTGATTCATTTGTCATCTTAATTGACCAGAAGATCCCTGCTATATCATTTTGTACTTCTTTGATACACTTATATTTGTTATGGTAATATTCTGATGGCTTTAAATTGTATGGCATTTTTTCCATTCCAAGCTGCTTGTGTTTGTTTGGCAAATCATATCTGGTCTGATGCTAATCCTTAAATTTCCAAAAAATAACTAACTTTTGGCATGAATGGTAAAATGTGATGCTTCAATTAAGGGCCGGCTAATTTCTTGGAACAATCTGTACATTTTGTCATGATGGCTGCTTACTCCAATTCTCCAATACTTGCATTAAAATTAGTTCAGACGGTGGCATAATCAATAAGAGTGCTCAGCAACCTCTAGGCTAGCCTAGTGGCTAGAGCCACTTCCAGATTCAACTCCCTCTTCATGAGGCAACGGCCTCGATGTATCAAAAAAAAAAAAAAAAGTGCCAGCAAACACCAAAGCAAACGCCCCAGCTTAAGGTAAACACGGATTATGAGCGTGCTTTAAAACAAAAAATAGTTCCTAAAGTTTCAGCATCAGTTACTTTTCTCGTCATAATAGTTATTCTGTAGCATAACGTCCGTCAAAATGGGTGGTCTGCAAACACTACAGCACAGATGATATCCAGCTCCTGTCCGGTAAGTAGAAAATTGCCCACTAGAAGGAGATGATTACAACTAGTGTGCATTTCATCCAAATTAAAAAGTACTTGCTACGTTCTGTAACTAAGCACAGCAGAGACTTGGAATAAATTATTTCTTTACAGCATGTGGTAACGACACTTTCGACCTTCAAAACATTGAAAATGAAAACGTCTTTGCTCCTCCGATATTTCCAACAGGGCTGGCTCCCGTCGGAATATTAGGCACAAGAATTTGCTGTGTGAACATGTTATGGAAAAGAAAATTTCAAATATACATTTACAGATGCATACCCACAAGGATATAGATTTCCTAATTAGATTTTGAAACCATATGAAGAGCAAAGAAAGTGGGAAAACAACGAAATGAGCAAAAATGCATAAACTTGGGACTGGAATCACCTTCAAAAGGATACAATGAAGGAAAACAAGTGGACTAACAATTTATTACCACGTCACTCAAAATCACAGAAAACTACACAGCGTTTTTATCACTAGACCCAAAATAGAAATTCAGGAAAAAAAAACTATAGCTACAAAGCTCTACACGACAATTTCATAAGTACATAATTTTCTCACGATAATGGCACTTGCCAAAACTCCAAATGCTTTCAAAACCGCACACGAAGGCCACTTCTTCCAAAAGAAAAATAGAAGCCTCCTGCCCGATATTATGATTATGTAAGGTATCCAAGGCTGATAATTATTAACCACAAAATCCGCAAAGCTGAAACATCGTCACTGTCATGCATGCTCATTCAGCTGATTCACACCTTAACAGGGGTGTATTTCTCACCTAGTGCACCACCTTTCTGCTTTTGGAACTCAATATAACGCAGTGTATTTGCCAAGAAGGCATCTGCAGCAGGATCCTGTGTCATATTTTCACCATGCATTTCGGTTGTAATTAATTCAATTAACCCTTGGACTGCAGCGACCGTAATCTCTGGATTCCCTTTCTCAAAGAAATAAAGGTACCTGTCATCAAGAGACCAATAAGATGTTCTATAGGTATTTTAACTTTGACTACACAACATGATGACAAATGAACAGGAAAAGAAAATTTACTTGTTCAGTATCTCGATGAAGAGAATGACTGAACCGCTGCTGCCACGTGTTGCATTTGACATTTGTTGAGCAGCGTTGGCAATTCTCAGAGCACGCTTTAAGCAAAGCAACACTCTGGATCAAGGGAAAAATATAAGCTGATCAATTGGGATTATATAAACAGAGAAATTAGTAATAGCATATTTCTGAATCTGCCAAATGGTTTTTCTTCCACTGCTAGGGCAAAACGATGCAACCCAAAGATCAGTAAAAGAATCAAACCAAAGCAAAAAAGCTAAAACCCTCGGCATGAACAATCAAGTCATCACCAGTTTGACAAGCATGCAAAACCATTAATATATATATTATATATACAGAGAGAGATTGCTTATAGCGTAACAAGCACCTCTCTCCATCCTTGATACCATCATTATCATCAACCCAGAAAAGATGTGAACACGCATAGACAGCTCTGCACTGATCAGGCTTCTTCAAAAGTTTTGCTGAATACTGTGGAAACGGTAAACGTTTTATATCAGTCTTTGACTAGATAAGACCAATGACTATCAATTACCCTGCACCATTGTTCAAAAAACCGTACCCCAGTAGCTTTGTGTGTCAAGGTATCTCTATTTTCAACACCAAAGACATGCATTCTTTGGAGAGTTCCTATAATCAGATGTATTGCAGTTATCTGTGCTCTAGAATCCTGTCAAACAATTTATGCCAGAGGTCAGCAGCAAAGAGAAATAAGCACAAGCAGAAAAATATGGCCTTTTCAACAAGATTCACAAAGCGATTCAAGTAATGGAAATATAAAGCAGCAGAAATCAGCCAGGTTCATGTACCGAGATTTCTTCTTCATATAATATATATGCCTGAGTAAAAAACTCATATGCAACAGGTTCTAGGTCACAATCATTTGCCGCCTGGTATTTTGGAGACAAAAGCAATGCATGTTAGCAAAGGGATTACATGTATTTAGTTCTCGAATTGATGAAAGGCAAAAGACTTCCTAGTACCTCCGCACATTGCAAATATAACCTCAATGACAGCTCAGGTACTGGAACAGTCAACAAAGCTTCGATTGTCTGAAACAAAAAACTACAGTTGCTCATGAACCGTAATAAAATGCAGAAGGAAATGGCATAAGAAGCCATGACAGACTAGCTTAACTCTTGGACCTAAAATAGCCATTGAAACGGAGAATGAAAACAGAATACATCAAACACTTCAGTGGAGAAAAAAAATATCTTTCAAGTTGAAAAAAGAAAGAAGCAAAATGACATTTAAAGAATCCAACTTTCTGGATAATAGCAGCTTATCAAAGAGTGTCATAAAGAAGTTCAAATTAAATGCATCTTAAATAGTGAAAACATAAGACATGAGCATCTACTATAAGTTAACAGTTACCTGATTCAAAAGTAGAAAAATCTTCTCTGGTGTTGCCGCTGCATCTTCTGGTGTACCACTTTCTTCCTTACCTTGCAGTCGTCTGACCAACTGCATGTGGTAAACATGGCCCAATTTAGAGTCCAAAAAATACGTCACTGCTTTTTCTTTGTTTTACATTCGTGCATATCACTCCATAAACAAAAATTTAATCATCACGTCTTAGTTTTCAACTCCTTCCTAAAACTACTTGTAGCTTATATTTAGTTTTTTAATAATGACCCACATCACTGGAGAGCAATTTACATCACATGCATCAACTGGTACCTTCTGAAATATAAGTTCTCATACATTATGCTCTCACAAGAACATTAATTCAATACTTGTTAACCAAGACGTCAATGAAGACTACTTCATTTGACGAAGAGACATTTATCATCATACAAAGGGAAGAAACACAATGGCGTTAAGCAATCTGTATCTCAGATTAAAGCTAATTTAGTTTGAAGTACACAAGATATTAGATGTTTACAGAGTATTACACGTCAATTTGCAAATAGAGAGAAAATAAGCACACAATCTTACAAAGATGGACCAACCTGAAATCCAAGAGACATGAGGTATAATTTGTTTTGAAAATCTTGATTTCATTCTAATTTCATAGGTAGTCAAATTTACTGATAAAATGGCCCTATAAAACGTACATATTATATTAAAATGCCATAATTGCCAATAGCACTTGTATGTATAACTGTACTGTTGTTTTAAGGAGTACTCATACAACATATATTACACTCATAAACATCTCTAAATTTGGATTCAAGGCAACTATAAATATCAATCTTATTATTTTTTTAATAAGTACATATACAAATCTCTTTGAATAGTTCTCAATGGATTGGATGGGGCACACGTTAATTATTCTGTCAATTCTATTCATTTGAGCAGTCTATTGTTCATGATAGTGTTGAAGACAAATTTGAAGCGCAAGAATAAAAATTAGAAATACACATGATTTCTTTCATCAGAGAATAATTGCCTTCGTAAATGACTTTCAAGTTAAAATTAGTTTTTCTCACTCACTGGCTAGTCAAGAAGGCTCCGTATGGTGGTTTATCGGATCTTTCAAAATGCAGAATAGAATAAATAAAGAACATATAGTTTTGGAGCTTCTAAAAGACTAAAAAATCAATTAATACAAAATCAGAACAAGGCCAGCTAAATGTTTACGACCTATAGCAAATGGTATTAGTAGCGTTGTCAATGCTTACAGTCCAAAATTTCTTGAAACATAACGCATATTTTCCCAGATACAGGCTCCAGAAACAGCCTTCAGCTGTTCCACCATCAATCAAGTAGAACAGGGTAAAAACAGGAAAGTAGAACAAAAATTATTAAAGAACCAAACCTTAAGGGAATTAAATATAAGGGGAGGCACAGTAAAAGGAACCCGCTTAGGTCCTCCAGTAAGTATATGCTTCCTCACAGTACATATAATCTGAAACATAGAACTTCAAAACGTCAAAAGCGAAGGTCCAGAAATTCCAAAGCAGAAACTCAAGATAGATTAACCAAATATTAAGATTCTCAACCAAAGATTCTTGGCCTAAATAGGGCAGAAATGAGGGAAAAAAGTACACGAAACTCAAAAATATTCACGCCAAACATTGTTCAAGTGCAATTTCATTTCATTTCAGGGACTCAGGAGAGGAGTGATCATAGAGGAGAGTATACAGCAGTCGAAAAGCCTTCAAAAAGCTGCTCTAGATCTTGAAAGTACAAATTGTAAGAATATTCACCATCAAACTCCCAAAACACATGCTTTAATATTCAGCAATCTTAAAAGTGCCCTCTATCACCTCGATTCAACATAAGATAATAAATTAACTACCAGTGGAACCCCTTCAACATTGATTCATTTATGCCTTTTAAGGAGAGAATGATTTTAGTACATTATAGATGCAACGAAGGAGGAGGGAGCAAGAAGGAAAAGTGAGGCTACAGGGAATAATATGCACATGAACAGAGTTAGACAGTCATTGCAAAGAATATGAGATCCAATGAAGCCAAAACATCATAAAAACAGATCCAAATTCAGTCTCATGCAAGTCAGTGTGTATGAAATCTTTAGAAAAGAAAATTAAAACATAGATACATCTACAGGAAAAGAAAACTTCACAGAATGAAGATCATAAGAAACTGTATTACCTTTAACATCTCTTCTGTGTCATCACTGTAAAGCATTTGAATGAGACGTGCAACAGAATTCTGCTCCTCATTGAAATCTTCCTCATCAAGCTGAACCAGCAATTAGAAATTCAGAATTGCAAAGACAATTCAATTAAATTTTTATTACATGCAGAAGGACAATATCAAGACCATCCAGATAGAAATTTAGATATGGCTAAAAGTTGTAAATAATATAAGTCAACTCTTAATTTTAAAGACCGAAACACCAGAGCCTCCAAGCAAGGACATCTTCTATGGAAGAATGAACGTCAATTGGCTATACGTAAACAAACTCTTAACAACACTAGGGAGGGATAATCACCTCGGCATGAGCAGTATCATCCGAATCTTTTATAAGGCCTTTTATTAACTCAAACAATGCCTCCACCTATAACGACCATGAAAAATGTGATTTCGGATGGATTTTCAGAGAACCAAATTACATTTCAAAAACATATATAAACATACCTTATCAGCAGTAGAGATACACGTCCTATTTTTCATAATACTCTGAATGATGACCCCAGCCATGACTTTGTTTGTTCCATCATCGAGATGTTCCATGACACGGGGATAGTTAGAAAGCTTTAGCGCAGTTTCAATATCGTTATATTTATCCAAAGGAGCGCTTAAAAGTGCAACGAACTGTTTTGTTGCTTTGTTATTATCCACCTTTCCTTTCCCCGAGAGTTTTTTGACACATGATCCCTAAAAAATTCGAGAAAACATATTTTCTTAATAGTCATATTCATATGCAAGAAACCAAACAAGTAAGGTACCAGCAAGAACTTCTCATTACGAATGATCCACATCCATCGAGAGAAAATTCAATCAAAAAACCAGCCAATAAATAAAAAACTCTTGCTCAAACTACTCTTCTCAAGGGAACTCAGCCACTGGACTAAGGGAGAAATATAACACCTTTTTTCGAATTAAAAGTCAAAACTTTCCAGATTAATGCAGTAGAGAGGATTTTTTTATCGATTTAAAAAAAATGTAGATATACATAAAACCATGGTTGTCAATTTCTTACGAGACACGAGACGTTCATACGATATGATACGTCTCAAAAGGTTTTTGTGTGTATCGTAGGTCTATCTCTATTTTGACCAGATATCGGTCAATACACGCCTGTCTCTTACGGAACGAGAGGTATAGTGTATCAGACATGTATCACTGATATATATACACTTAGCTTTATTAGTCAAAAACTAAAATTAAAACTAGAAATTAAAAATTAAGTCAACAGTTCCATATCAAAAATTGGAACGAAAACGCAACTCATTTATGAAGTAAATAGACAAAATTCTTCCTCATAGCAAAACAAAGAAAAAACCTAGTTGCAGAGTTTTTAAATGATTGAAAAGAATAGAAAAGTCGATCAATAAAAAAGAAGCAATTGGTTGCGAATAAGAAAAGAATCAATTCATGTCAGTCGAATTTAGTGCTAATCGAATTGAAAAGATTATAAAACAAAT
Source organism: Embelia ribes (assembly GCA_001753735.1). Lineage (NCBI taxonomy): Eukaryota > Viridiplantae > Streptophyta > Magnoliopsida > Ericales > Primulaceae > Embelia > Embelia ribes. The sequence goes on from MKEJ01088954.1 coordinate 13,548, forward strand.
TGACATCTAATCTGATATGATACTAATGAATTTGAGCCTGATTGAATTTGGGGTTGATAAAGTGGTTAGAGACTAAGTTGCGTTAGGAGATAAGAGTTAATTGATATAACGGCGGCGTTGGTAAAAATTTATTAAAAAAAAAAAAAAAAGACGTACGGACCCAATGTATAATATTTTCGAATGACTGATGCAAGTGAAGTTTGTGTTTTTCTTCTATAATATGTCTTATTTGTATTTTTATGCTATATTTATATATCTTTAAGTGATATTTGTGTTTTCATATTTAATAATGGCTATGCTCAAAATACTTATGATACATGAGACGAAATGGGACGATACACAAAATTATTAAAAATGATCCGTGCCCGAGACACATTTTGACAACCTTGGATACAACCTAAATTAAGCTCCTGATGAGTTAAATGGTATGAGTGGAGAGGCAAATTGATTCATATGGAAATTCAAGCTAGGTAAATTCATATGGAAATTCAAGCTAGGTAAACTTTACAAAGAAAATGATCCCAAAATGCTAATAATAGGTGAAGCTCGTTCAGGCTGTCAAAATTTGGTTTTGTTTCTGACCATTAACTTGTAATCAGAAACATGATATTGAATCTAACTTGAAATGCACATGATACTACCTCGGAGAAAAAAACATACCTTCAAAACAGATATTTTCTCCTTCCCGATCACAATCTAACCATAGTACGAGATGATTACAACCACGAGCTTCTTGACCTAAATGCCTGCAAATGTGAGCCTTGTAAACACAACACAAAAGTCAGCACAGATGCGTAACAAGGACAAAAAAGAAACTAAATCAAGGGAGACAATTTGTTCAAATATTTCCTGCAGAATAAAATAATCACGTGGTAGTTATGGCAAAAGTGACTTCGGTGAAGAAGGTTTAGGAAAAAAATAACTACAGAATCGTTTCAAAATTCCCAAGACACAGGGAACAATCGTTCAGATGGTTTCCACAGAAGTAATAGAAAGTTTACCATTAAACAAAGAACATGCAAAATCTTTTTGTTTCATGATGAGGAGGCCGAGCCTAATTAGCCCCACCTTAACAGATCATGCCTCCACATGTAGAACACAAATAACTGAGTATAACTTCCTAACACTTATTGCATCATGGAAAACCTAATACAATGTCAACCATCATTCAAGCTGGAGATCAACTTATATTTTCCTAGCTCGCTATACAAAAGTCCAACTCAATGTTCCAGAAAAAAAATAAGTGTTTATGAATTATTTGTCTACAGTGCCTTGTATGTTCTTTTCATTGGATTCTCTTCTGTGTGACAGGCCGTAATTAAAGACCAGACACTCTAGTTTGCAACTTGATTTATCAATCATATTTGGATTTCTGCATTCCCTGCCACTCCAATCTGATCCAGTTTGTAGTCCTGTTTTATTACCCGTGAACTCCCTCATTCCTTTTTTCCAAAAGGCAATATTATATATTTGATCCCTCCTCATAAAAATTGACACCTCAATATTTCGTAATGCAAGTTTCGTTAAATACGCCACTTCTACAGAATTTTTGAAATTCCAATAAGATATATCGCATTAAAAATGGTTCCATGGTAAATGAAAGCTCCTTCTGTAAATGTATCAATCATTTTACAAGTTGTCTTTATGGGAAAAAATATTGTTGGGGACATTATTTATTGATTACTAGTTTACTGCCCTCCACCATGCCCCAGGGGTATCCTATAATGATACCATAAAATCATATGAAAGATATTTTCACTCAATGGCTACATACTCATTACTCAATGTCCAAATAAATATTTTAAAAATAGCTTAATTACATTACGAACCGTTAAGTATTCTTATCCTATACGATATACAGGTCGTAAATAAAGTTACTCCAGAATTTCCCTTGCACTATTGTATTATGTGTTTAGATCAAAGTAAATTGTTTCGATCATAAGAATCAGATAAGAAAAATTATAAATAGTTCGCTTGTTTGGTTCACATGTAAACAAAATGTACAAATTTTTTTGTTGGAATTATCTTTGTGAGAAGAGGTCCATCCTTGCTAAGAAGTATAAATGCCTAAAACAAATTAAAATATTACTGATTATTTTCGAGCTTAGACAAACTGACTATCCAAAAAAGTTGAGGAGGCCATGTAAGTTTCTGGATGTACTCCATCGAGAAACTATAGTGCACAAACACGGAATTTTTCCACTTTTGAAGGGGCAACTGCTCCCTCTACATTGAGGTAGGCCTGCCACAGATCACTTATTTAAAGATGCATATGACATGCAAGGCAATACAAATTCCAAATTACTTTGCTTTTTGTTTAGTACACAAGGTTAACTGAAAGAAATAAGCTTATCTTACAATTGGGTCTTAATCTCAGAATTGCATTAAATGCATACAGAAGAAAGGAAATTGCACGAGTGAAGAAGCAACAGTCGTACCTTTGGATTCGCTTCATTCTTGAGAACAGGAGCTTGGAATAGATCAAGAGGATCTGTAACTGACCAATCTTGATAATTTGGCGGAAAATCTACACTAGAATTTTGCCAAGAGAGAAGTTCAACTAAACAGATTAAAGCCCATAATATTATTTAAATGCAGAGAAAGAAAAGTACCCGGTTTTGAACTCTGACCAACCCGGTGAAAATTAATATCCAAATCTCAAGTTAGAGTTACAATTTGGCAGACATGTTAGCTAGAGATTGAGAAAAGAATAAAAAGCAAATGTTTCGAGCCTACAAAATGGATTAAACATGTGATCAATCTAATCACAGGAGTTTATAATTGACTAAAAGGTTATACAGGAGCTAGGTTGTTTTATCAGAATAATAGTTAGCTGACAAATATCTGTCATTTTGTGACATATTTTACTTTTCAAACATTTTATCTACTAAGCTACCTTGATCTGAAGTAATAATAACCAGAGTTCCAAAAGCACTTAAATGCCAATTCTGATTGCCGTTTCCAAAAGATTATGATATCAGTAACTAATATGTAAAAGAATAACTATGAAGTAATCAACAAGATCTCACAAGACAATTTGCAAATCCAACAGGACTCTGACTCTCTATCAACGCATACGCGATGAAAAAGTAAACAAAAGCTTCATTTAGGATTCACAAGAAACCCAATGAAAGTTGGGAAACTTTCACGGGATAGGCAACAAGCGGTAAAGAAAGCAATTGCCCAATAAGAGCAGAAGCACAAAGGTACTTAGACAGAAACAAATTTTTTACAATTGCCAAGTTGATCCAAGATTAACAAATGACAAGGAGAGTCATCCAAGTAATACTGTTTTTGGTAACCTTGAAACTCAACATACCTGAAAACATGGCCGATAACAGATGTTACTTTATAATGTGCACGAGACCCCAAGAAAAATCCCTCAAATTCATGAACTTCAGTACTGCCCCTATGTGTTGACATCTGTGATAAATTAAACTCGTATTCATAACTATATACAAATCCATCACCAAATATTCATCAGAACAAGCAAGAAACTGAACAAATCCCAGATGCATTGAATGGTTAAAAAACCCAAAATAGAAAAAATCATACTGATTGCCATGCAACTGCCCTACGACACATGAACAAGCTTTCAAATGTGCCCATGATTTTCTTTTGATCATGAACTCAATACAAAATAGTTAGCAATGGACATTACACGCATCATCTTAATAATAACTAAGAAAAATCCCCAGTTATTACTAGTATTATATTGTTCTTAAAACAAATACAATTTACTTTCAGACTTCTTCATGCATTTGTCAAAGTGAAATAATCTTTTTTAGGTAGTGAAATTTGACTCTAATCAGGGTCCAATTCTCTTCATAATGTAAAGTGAAGTTTAATAGGTACGGAGAGTATATAGGGCAGTGAATGACGTGTCGAAATACAAGTTGATTGGCTTTAACTTATGTTGAGGAAGGAAGTTAAGGTTTTGATATCTCTGTTTCCAGTGGACCTGTCAGTCTCTCTTGTCTGGTTAACTGTAGGAGAACGCTTTCAATACTGATGCCATGGGGTTATGTAATGTGCTTCAGAGAGAGTTTTGTCCACTCCTACAGATAACAACCCTCAAATTACTGAACTCTCCTTTCGATTTAAAAAATTTTCCACAGCGAGTGGTGATTCAATAATCCATACCATGTCAGACGAGGAACAATTATCTGTTCGTTCAACTTTGAGTTTATCTAATCATCTACATCACAAATGCGTGGAAGTAGAGCCAGTTTCGGGTCTCTATTCTCCTCCTTGCCTCAACTGGTTCTCCAATCAAGAGAACTTACAAAATTCGGGACCAAAGGTGAAGTCTATTTCTCTAAACAGGGTATCTGGGTGAATACCTGGCTCATTCTTTCTTGCATATTATGGACAATATGCATTGAAATATCATATTGCACCTCATTCAAACCTTCATTTATAGGCCGCATTTGCTCTATGGGAAAGGGAATCATTGTTTTGTCAACGATAATACGGAGGAAAATTTTGATCTGGAAATAATAACTGAGCAAGGCGTTGAAATTGAACTCCACAGAGATGAGGAACCAAGAATCATCATGATACTTGCTACTGATAATCAACATTCCCCTGACATACTCTTTGTGCTGTAACGTTGACATGGTGTTGTGTTGGGTTGCTAGATTGGATATGGTATGACACAAAATGTTAACGTGCTTAGCCCTTCTTAGATTAAGCCAAGGAGACGTATGCGGATGTCAAGTAGTTGTAGGTAAAAAGATAACTTCTTATAGGAAAATTCTTAGAAGGAATTATGAGGGCATTCCCACCAGAGGCCCTAACTAGCTTCCTAACACTAATTTTAGGGATTAAATCCAAAGCAACCCTCCCGTATGCAAACACTATTCAATCTCCTTAAAGGGCGTGTTCGGTTGCATCATATAAACTCTAGCAACAATGTTTGGCTGCTCAGTTTTTAAATTGGGCTTAAATGTTGTTTTGGCCAAAACAAACTGGAAGTTTTAAGTCAGAAATAAGTTAGCTTATTATCTAAAGGTTGCAACCAAACAAACCCAAAATAGGGGTGGGCACAGTACTTCCCTTGAACTATATAACTATTGTTCATCCCCAGTTCTTTTTCAAGTGTCAGGGTTCTAGTGTTATTTCAGCTTCTATTTTATAGTAACTCTAAAGTTTGACTTAATACGCTAGTGGGAATGGCCTTAGGTAATTCTAACTAGTATCCCTATCCCAATTTAGGAATTAAATTTTAGGGATGCTCGCAGCAACATCTAACATTATTCAATCCTGTAAAAATACCAACAATTTTTCTTCAGCAAACCCCTTGAACTGAAGGATTACTTTTATGTTTGGAGAATCTGGTGTGAACATTGTCTGTATTCCAATCTCTATTTTAGAGTTTGACCTATGAAAATACATACCATTTTCTAAACCTAACCCTAATTTTCATTTCAAGAACACAAAAATTTAGAGTTTGTTTGGTTGTAGGTTTTAAGAGAAAAAAAAAAAGTTGTATGAAACTTCCAAATTATTTAGGCTACAATAATGATCAAGCTCAGCGTAAAAGCTGTTCAACCAAATCCAGTCCAATTTTTAAGCCAAAAAAGGCAGCAAAGATTGTTCATAAGAGCTGCAACCAAACAAACCCTTAATAACTTTATTCAAAACCCTACGAAAGTACATCTACAAAAAAATAAAACAGAATTGAGAAAGAGAAGAACAACAATAAAGAAAAGGAAGTGAGCAGGGTACTCGGCCACCGGAGAGAACAGAGGCGATGGAGAGAGCGATGCTGGGCTTCTCAGCTACCTGTGAGCCATCGATTTCAAGCCAATTAATAACAAAAAACAATTTTCAGATAGTAGGAATAGATGAAATCTTAGTTAAGAAAATCTGACCATGAGAACTTTGGGAGCCATGGAAGTACGTAGCTATGTATATATGTGTATATATAAGTATATATATGTATGTATGTATGTAACGGTCGAGTGTATGTATTTCTTCTTCTTCGGACCGGTGGCTCTCTCTCTCTGTGTCTTCTGTGAGAGAGTGTCCGGGATGTGCGCATCGAAATAAAGGACATGCTGCGGTAAGTACAATTGTAATTTTTTATGATAATAATTCACTTTATTTTTTTTTTATTGTTACTTCATAAAAAATATATATATTCTTTTTCAAGTATCTTTTGAAAA
>MKEJ01088957.1:0-10802 GCA_001753735.1 Embelia ribes
TATATCATTTGCTAGTTATGTAATCTGTGTTATCGATAACATATGACCTCCATAATATTCCATAGGATCGACTTTTGGCCAAATGTTTGATAAATGTTGAAACAAAGTAACAAGATCTATAAATAAAATTGCTTATATTACATGAGTTGCAAATACGTTAAACCATTCAATATATCCTATGTTAAACAAACATGGAAGAACAAAATATGTGTAACTTACAAAACATCTTCAACGTTTGCGTATCATAGTGTATATTGAACAGAGAGATCGATTTTTTCAACAACAACAACAACGACGAAAATATGCCCAAGAAAAGAAAAACAAATGATCTAGAGAACATTTACCTCATAAATTTATACTAAGATGGTTATCCCAGGTTTTATCAACTCCTAGCCAGCAATAATACCATTAGAACAGTGATATGCTACGATAGATCATGAGATGCTCTTTCTATGTCTGAGTTTGATTTTCGAAATTGAAAAAGCGAAAAGTAACATTTGTTTGGAACATTTCTAGTGCTTATAAGCTTTTGTATCATTTTCAATTTCGGGGATTCAAACTCTGACACAATAGGAGCAATTGCAATCTCTTATATTGTTTATTATATAATAGGCCAATAGAATGTGATAATTCTGTTTTTTCTGTTATTTTCAGATTGAACAATTCTAATATACTTCAAGAAATTAGCATTTTGATGTTCTACTTGAAGAAAGGATGCTCGAGACCTCTCATTCGAAAATTTCTACTTTCTTCCATAAATATTTTTAGTTTCTTAATCATTTTTTTACCATTTTTTCTACATTGTAGATTCATTTTATAGAAATTTTTGAGATGTCTCGAAACCTGTCCTTAGATCCGAACCACGAGGGTTGGTTGGAAAAGGTGAGGTTCATATTTATTTCACTTTAACATAGTATTTCAAGAAAATTATATGTGAATTGCGCGTGTGTATTTGCTAGTATCAGTTATGCGAAAAACTAATGCTAACGTGTATTACCATTAAAGTCAAAGTAGCATAAGGGACAATTTTTTGTATTAATACGAAGATTTTGATCATTTACCGTATCAATGGCATCTAAGCTTCTCTGGCTTGAGAATATCCAAAATATTTTTTTATTAATATTGTAATGTCCCGAAGTAGTATAAATTTTTTCCGTAAATAAGTAATATCTTTCAAGTTATAATGTGTTATTTATTTAAATTATTTCGATCATTCAAATTATATTGTTTCGAGAATCAAGTCGCAGGGTAGTGAGCATTTTCAGTGTTATATCTTATACATATGTTTATCATGTTCAAACATATCTTATATTGATTAAATATATGTCTTAATACATTATAATATATATATGGAATTTTTATATATAAAGTACGAGTCGAAAGCCAAATATAGTAGGTTGTGTGATAGAATATCTAGAGAGCATCCGATTGGTCCAGTTGTCGGACAGGTGGCAAGAAATCTATACTAAGAGAATGTTTTTTGCACCACATTTTTGCATTTTTTGAGAAATTTGGTATGTCTGGCGGATGTCAGGCAATGGACGGTCGATGTACAGTTGACTCTAGGTCGACAAACAGTTCTATTTTGCTCAATCACTTTTTGGTATCTAGTTTCGTAGTTGGTCAAAGAAATTATACTTGTAGTTCAGATTATGGTGCAAATTTGACCGGCATAAAAAACGATATCTGATAATTATGTGGCAAAATAGAATGGATTTACTAAACAACAGGCGGAACAGTTTCAAAGTTACAGATTTCATGATTATTCTGAAATTATCAGAGAACTCACGAGAAAAAGGGAAAAATAAAATAAAGAAAAATAAAATTGGTAAGCTCGTGATAATGATATGTCTCTGGGTTGGAATAGATTTCCACCTACACATTTTGGAATTACTTAGCATTTAATGCGAATAAAATTTAATATTAAAAATGGAGTAACTTATAAACTAGATTATGATGATTAATTTTGCTCATAGCTCATGCCTTTAAGATTGTTTCAGTTTGGCATGAGACATGGAAACATGGTATAGAGAGTTAATTTGATAAAATATTTTTGAAACAAGTAAATTTTATAAAAGACTTCCAATTTAGAAATTAGATTAAAATGATTTTGCTGTCTTTTTGAACCATATTTTTTTTTATCCTCAAAACATAATTAGCATGTAAAAATCCAATACCCAAATGAAAATAGCCAGAAATTGTAATGAGATGCAGAAAGCCATAAAAAAAATATTACATTCATGAACATTATATAAAAAACATTAGGCGAAACTAACACTACATATAAAAAAAAATCACTGTAAAGTATATATATACACAATTTAGGATAGGAATTTCATACAGTTATAAGTGTATTGTTTCATTATGTTTCTATAAAACACATTTATAATTCATTTTTTTACAAAATGATTAATAAGATAAAATTAAGTAATTTATAATGATTGCTAAGGTATCCTCCAAAATTTGTTGGGGGTAAAATTTATATAAATAATATTTTGTACAAAATATAGTACCAATAGAAAAAAAAAATTATCTCCAAATTTTTATTTGAAGATACTGCTGCAAATATTATAAATTATTTAATTTTTTTAAATTGGTTATTTTTGGAAGAAAAAAAAAACTCTTGAAAGCATGATAGAAACTGGACACTTATAATCGTATGAAATTCCCATCCCATAATTTATCTTAACTAGTAGTCAAATTTGTATTTCTTTCAAAACTTGTAAAAGGAAAAAAAGGGGGAGCATTAAATTCGAAGATGGAAAGTGAAGTGAGTTGAAAGTAGGTGAATATAATAAATTTGTTTGATGAAAGTTGATGAATATAATAAATAGTATTAATTAAAGATGGGATGTGAAGTGTAGAGTGTGAGATTTAGTACTCATATTTTGCTTTTATTGTAATATTTCATTTCCTGCCTCTGGTTGATAACGGGTCCCTATAAGAGCAAAATTTAAATTAGTTAACTTAGAATTCAAATAAATACTTGAGAACAAATTGTAAGCATATTACTGTTATTTATGCAAATATTCCATAAGGTAATTGACCGTTACATGCTCCCCAACTCTTCTCGCAGCTGTTGGCAAAGGTTTGGGTCCATCGATGATGACGGTGGAGCCGTTGGCGGCTGAATGAGGGTGTGATGGTGGCAACTAAGAGGAGAAATAGAGTGAAGTTGGCCATGGTGATATTTTCACTTTCTTTTTTCTTCCTTGATGATCTGAGTATTTATACTAGGTAAATTCCTAAGTAGTGTTAGTAATATTTCCAAGGGAATTAATTTTGGAGTAATGCTATAGCCACTTAAAAATCTTACATAATTTTCTTACTTGCCAAAGTAGTAAAATTTTTTAATTTCAATTATTAATACAATATAACTATAAATCAATCACATCCATTTGCCATATCAACCGGTATGTGAATTGCGCAAATTTTTGGGGGTTCGGGTATTTCTCTTAATTTTTGGTATTGGAAGTTACTGTAAGGGTTTCATTAAACAGTCTCTATAGTTCACCTAAATATCTATTTGATTCCCATAGTTTAAAATTAAACAGCACCAGTCCTCAAATTTTGAACGAGCGAAACACCACTTGGTCCTTAACTCCTTATTATAAACTTGGAGACAATTTAATTTAGAGGTGAATTAGTAATATTTTTACAATGATCTATGTTGATGTTTTCTCCTAATTTGAGCAGAAAAAACTATGGTAAGAATCACATATGACCTCGGAAGGATCACTTTCTTTAAGCACCTATAATTTGGTGAAAAGTAAAAGTGTAGCATATATATCATTTGCTAGTTATGTAATTTGTGTTATCGATAACATATGACCTCCATAATATTCCATAGGATCGACTTTTGGCCAAATGTTTGATAAATGGTGAAACAAAGTAACAAGATCTATAAATAAAATTGCTTATATTACATGAGTTGCAAATACGTTAAACCACTCAATATATCCTATGTTAAACAAACGTGGAAGAACAAAATATGTGTAACTTACAAAACATCTTCAACGTTTGCGTATCATAGTGTATATTGAACAGATAGATCGATTTTTTCAACAACAACAACAATGAAAATATGCCCAAGAAAAGAAAAACAGGTGTTCTAGAGAACCCTTTGCCTTAGAAATGTATACTAAGAAGGTCATCGCATGTAACGTCCTCTCCTAGCCAACAATAATACCATTAGAACAGTGATGCTACGATAGATCATGAGATGCTCTTTCTATGTCTGAGTTTGATTTTCGAAATTGAAAAAGCGAAAAGTAACATTTGTTTGGAACATTTCTAGTGCTTATAAGCTTTTGTATCATTTTCAATTTCGGGGATTCAAACTCTGACACAATAGGAGCAATTGCAATCTCTTATATTGTTTATTATATAATAGGCCAATAGAATGTGATAATTCTGTTTTTTCTGTTATTTTCAGATTGAACAATTCTAATATACTTCAAGAAATTAGCATTTTGATGTTCTACTTGAAGAAAGGATGCTCGAGACCTCTCATTCGAAAATTTCTACTTTCTTCCATAAATATTTTTAGTTTCTTAATCATTTTTTTACCATTTTTTCTACATTGTAGATTCATTTTATAGAAATTTTTGAGATGTCTCGAAACCTGTCCTTAGATCCGAACCACGAGGGTTGGTTGGAAAAGGTGAGGTTCATATTTATTTCACTTTAACATAGTATTTCAAGAAAATTATATGTGAATTGCGCGTGTGTATTTGCTAGTATCAGTTATGCGAAAAACTAATGCTAACGTGTATTACCATTAAAGTCAAAGTAGCATAAGGGACAATTTTTTGTATTAATACGAAGATTTTGATCATTTACCGTATCAATGGCATCTAAGCTTCTCTGGCTTGAGAATATCCAAAATATTTTTTTATTAATATTGTAATGTCCCGAAGTAGTATAAATTTTTTCCGTAAATAAGTAATATCTTTCAAGTTATAATGTGTTATTTATTTAAATTATTTCGATCATTCAAATTATATTGTTTCGAGAATCAAGTCGCAGGGTAGTGAGCATTTTCAGTGTTATATCTTATACATATGTTTATCATGTTCAAACATATCTTATATTGATTAAATATATGTCTTAATACATTATAATATATATATGGAATTTTTATATATAAAGTACGAGTCGAAAGCCAAATATAGTAGGTTGTGTGATAGAATATCTAGAGAGCATCCGATTGGTCCAGTTGTCGGACAGGTGGCAAGAAATCTATACTAAGAGAATGTTTTTTGCACCAAGTTTTTGCATTTTTTGAGAAATTTGGTATGTCTGGCGGATGTCAGGCAATGGACGGTCGATGTACAGTTGACTCTAGGTCGACAAACAGTTCTATTTTGCTCAATCACTTTTTGGTATCTAGTTTCGTAGTTGGTCAAAGAAATTATACTTGTAGTTCAGATTATGGTGCAAATTTGACCGACATAAAAAACGATATCTGATAATTATGTGGCAAAATAGAATGGATTTACTAAACAACAGGCGGAACAGTTTCAAAGTTACAGATTTCATGATTATTCTGAAATTATCAGAGAACTCACGAGAAAAAGGGAAAAATAAAATAAAGAAAAATAAAATTGGTAAGCTCGTGATAATGATATGTCTCTGGGTTGGAATAGATTTCCACCTACACATTTTGGAATTACTTAGCATTTAATGCGAATAAAATTTAATATTAAAAATGGAGTAACTTATAAACTAGATTATGATGATTAATTTTGCTCATAGCTCATGCCTTTAAGATTGTTTCAGTTTGGCATGAGACATGGAAACATGGTATAGAGAGTTAATTTGATAAAATATTTTTGAAACAAGTAAATTTTATAAAAGACTTCCAATTTAGAAATTAGATTAAAATGATTTTGCTGTCTTTTTGAACCATATTTTTTTTTATCCTCAAAACATAATTAGCATGTAAAAATCCAATACCCAAATGAAAATAGCCAGAAATTGTAATGAGATGCAGAAAGCCATAAAAAAAATATTACATTCATGAACATTATATAAAAAACATTAGGCGAAACTAACACTACATATAAAAAAAAATCACTGTAAAGTATATATATACACAATTTAGGATAGGAATTTCATACGGTTATAAGTGTATTGTTTCATTATGTTTCTATAAAACACATTTATAATTCATTTTTTTAAAAAATAATAATTATGATAAAATTAAGTAATTTATAATGATTGCTAAGGTATCCTCCAAAATTTGTTGGGGGTAAGTTTTACATAAATAATATTTTGTACAAAATATAGTACCAATAGAAAAAAAAAATTATCTCCAAATTTTTATTTGATGATACTGCTGCAAATATTATAAATTATTTAATTTTTTTAAATTGGTTATTTTTGGAAGAAAAAAAAAACTCTTGAAAGCATGATAGAAACTGGACACTTATAATCGTATGAAATTCCCATCCCATAATTTATCTTAACTAGTAGTCAAATTTGTATTTCTTTCAAAACTTGTAAAAGGAAAAAAAGGGGGAGCATTAAATTCGAAGATGGAAAGTGAAGTGAGTTGAAAGTAGGTGAATATAATAAATTTGTTTGATGAAAGTTGGTGAATATAATAAATAGTATTAATTAAAGATGGGATGTGAAGTGTAGAGTGTGAGATTTAGTACTCATATTTTGCTTTTATTGTAATATTTCATTTCCTGCCTCTGGTTGATAACGGGTCCCTATAAGAGCAAAATTTAAATTAGTTAACTTAGAATTCAAATAAATACTTGAGAACAAATTGTAAGCATATTACTGTTATTTATGCAAATATTCCATAAGGTAATTGACCGTTACATGCTCCCCAACTCTTCTCGCAGCTGTTGGCAAAGGTTTGGGTCCATCGATGATGACGGTGGAGCCGTTGGCGGCCGAATGAGGGTGTGATGGTGGCAACTAAGAGGAGAAATAGAGTGAAGTTGGCCATGGTGATATTTTCACTTTCTTTTTTCTTCCTTGATGATCTGAGTATTTATACTAGGTAAATTCCTAAGTAGTGTTAGTAATATTTCCAAGGGAATTAATTTTGGAGTAATGCTATAGCCACTTAAAAATCTTACATAATTTTCTTACTTGCCAAAGTAGTAAAATTTTTTAATTTCAATTATTAATACAATATAACTATAAATCAATCACATCCATTTGCCATATCAACCGGTATGTGAATTGCGCAAATTTTTGGGGGTTCGGGTATTTCTCTTAATTTTTGGTATTGGAAGTTACTGTAAGGGTTTCATTAAACAGTCTCTATAGTTCACCTAAATATCTATTCGATTCCCATAGTTTAAAATTAAACAGCACCAGTCCTCAAATTTTGAACGAGCGAAACACTTGGTCCTTATTAACTCCTTATTATAAACTTGGAGCCAATTTAATTTAGAGGTGAATTAGTAATATTTTTGCAATGATCTATGTAGATGTTTTCTCCTAATTTGAGCAGAAAAAACTATGGTAAGAATCACATATGACCTCGGAAGGATCACTTTCTTTAAGCACCTATAATTTGGTGAAAAGTAAAAGTGTAGCATATATATCATTTGCTAGTTATGTAATTTGTGTAATCGATAACATATGACCTCCATAATATTCCATAGGATCGACTTTTGGCCAAATGTTTGATAAATGCTGAAACAAAGTAACAAGATCTATAAATAAAATTGCTTATATTACATGAGTTGCAAATACGTTAAACCACTCAATATATCCTATGTTAAACAAACGTGGAAGAACAAAATATGTGTAACTTACAAAACATCTTCAACGTTCGCGTATCATAGTGTATATTGAACAGATAGATCGATTTTTTCAATAACAACGACGACGAGAATATGCCCAAGAAAAGAAAAACAGATGATCTAGAGAACCTTTACCTCAGAAAATTTATACTAAGACGGTTATCCCAGGTTTTATCAACTCCTAGCCAACAATAATACCATTAGAACAGTGATGCTACGATAGATCATGAGATGCTCTTCCTGTATCCGAGTTTGATCGCCGAAATTGAAAAAACCAAAAAGTAACATTTGTTTGGAACATTTCTAGTGCTTATAAGCTTTCGTATCATTTTCAATTTCGGCGATTCCAACTCTGATACAATAGAAGCAACTACAATCTTCCATAACATGAACTGGCCTAATGGTATGACTGTTGGCAATTCTTCAAAAGAAAATGCAAGGAATAACAGAGTAAAGCTAAGTATTTATTGGCCAAATGAAATAGATTTGCTTGGACTTGTATGCCTTTGTTTAAAAGCATTTATAGATGAATTTTTGGTAGACAACCCTCACGTGGGCATGGAAAATATCAAAGTGCAACAATGGAGAAGCTTTAAATGGAGTTGACCAATCACATGGCAGGTTTGTTGAGATAAATAATGATGGAGAAGCAAAGCATGTTTCATGCCCCAAAAGGGTTTTTAGCCCATGTCATGTCCCATAGCAGTTAAAAATAAAAGAAATTTGATTTTATGCCCACTATGAATATGAAACATGATTTTTGTGGATATATATATATTTTAAAAGTTGTATTGAAATCCACATAAATTTAATATTTTGATAAATAATATATGTAAAAAAATCCTATATATATTTATATATAAAATTCTCATTCAAAACAAAATATTGGAGAGATCACAGAAACCATATATATTTACAGTCTATTAGATACTCACTTAGGCGGATAAATGTGTTAAATAATAATCCATCAATTACTACTAAAAAGATCAATTGTAAGGAGAGGAATATATTACGTAGACGTGGAAAATTTAATATTCCCCTCACTTGTGGGTTGATAAAGCCCAACGAGTGCATTATTAAAAGCCCATCACTTCTATTTATATTTATTCAATTTGGAAAATTTTACAAAATATTGACGGTGCCAAACAAATCAAGACCAAATTCATTTCTCAAGGTGTGATGAAAATCACTTAGCATTTAATGTAAATATAATTTAATATTGAAAATGGAGTATCATATAAACTAGCTTATGATGATTAATTTTGCTCATACCTTATTTAACACTTCCCTTTAAGATTGTTTCTAGTTTGGCATGGGACATGGACACATGACATAGAGAGTTAATTTGATAAAATATTTTCAAAACAAGTAAATTTTGTAAAAGACTTTCAATTTAGAACTTAGCTAAAATGATTTTAAAGGCTATTTAAACCATTTTTTTTTTTTTTGTATCCTCGAAATATAATTTGTATGTAACAATCCAATACCTAAATCAAAATAGCCAGAAATCGTAATAAGATGCAGAAATCCATAAAAAAAGTATTACGCTAATTAACATTATATAAAAAACATTAGGCGGAATTAACACTACATATAAAAAAAACTCATTGTAAAGTATATACATAATTTAGGATAGGAATTTCATACAGTTATAAGTGTGTTGTTTCATCATGTTTCTATAAAACATATTTATAATTCATTTTTAAAAAAAATAATAATTATGATAAAATTAAGTAATTTATAATGATTGCTATAGTATCCTCCAAAATTTGTTGGGGTATGTTTTATATAAATAATATTTTGTATAAAATACAGTACCAAAAGAAAAAAAATTATATTTTTATCTCCAAAATTTTATTTGAGGATACTGCTGCAAATATTATAAATTATTTAAAATTTTTGAAAAAATAAAAAATAAAAACTCTTGAAAACATGATAGAAACTGCACGCTTATAATCGTTTGAAATTCCTATCCCATAATTTATAATTTATCTTAACTAGTAATCAAATTTGTACTTCTTTCCAAATCTTGGGGGTATGGAAAATAAGGAATTGGGGGCTAGTGATAATAAATTTTTTGTTGAAAGTAAATGAATATAATAAATAGTATTAATTAAAGATGGGATGTGAGGTATAAAGTTGTAAGATTTAGTACCGAAAATTTTTTTAGACAAATTTTGGTATTCCATTAATTTCTTATATTACCAAATCCTACAATTCTACCAATATTAAATCTTACAACTCTATAATTGACATCCTATCTTTAATTAATAATATTTATTATATTCACCTACTTCAACAAACATATTTATTATCACTGCCCCCCTCCACAATCGTTTCACGAACCATAAATGCTCCCCGTTTTTCCTTTTACAAGTTTTGAAAAAAATACAATTTTGATTACTAGTTAAGATAAATTATGTATATACACATGTACCCCTCTAATTTTACAAGTCACTAGATATTTATACTTTAAAGTGAATTTTTTTATATGTAGTGTTAGTTCCGCCTAAATTTTTTTTTATATAATGTTCATTAACGTAATATTTTTTTTTATGAATTTCTACATCTCATTACGATTTCTGGCCATTTTCAGTTGGGAATTGGATTGTTACATGCTAATTATGTTTGGAGGATACAAAAAAAAAAATGTTTTAAATAGCCTGCAAAATCATTTTAGTCTAAGTTCTAAATTAAAAGTCTTTTACAAAATTTACTTGTTTCAAAAATATTTTATCAAATTAACCCTCTATACCACTTGTCCATGTCTCATGTCAAACTAGAAACAATCTTAAAGGCAAGTATTAGATGAGATATGAGCAAAATTAATCATCATAAGTTAGTTTATAAGTTACTCTATTTTAAATATTAAATTCTATTTACATTAAATGCTAAGAGTACTTGCACCAGCTTATCTATACAGATTATCTATTTTACAATATAAAAACCATTATTTCTATTTTACAGATTATCTATTCAACTACTCTCCACAACAAATTATTTAAAATACAACTATCTAAAATACAATTT
>MKEJ01088959.1:0-16168 GCA_001753735.1 Embelia ribes
ACCATTTTGATCTTGAGTCAAACTTTTGAATTTAACCCTCTTGTTTACAAAAAAAAAAAAAAATAATTAATTCACCATCGTGTGTAACAAATTATATAAAAATATCTTGCCATACCCGTTGATGAATTAGTTTTGATGCACATTCTGGTCATTTTGGAGATAAGTGATCTAATGATGTAATATTGTTACTACCTGTCCCACCAAAAAAAAAAAACCCTCAATTTGAAACTGTGTCCACTTTTGAGTTGGACAATTTTGCCCTCGGACTACTAAAAATAACATTAATAGTAAATTAGTCCCAAAAAAAGCACATTCAACCTTTCAACCGCTTCAAACCATTCTATCCTTAAAACTTTAATCTAGAAAAATAAATTGAAAAATAAAAAATTATCTTTAAAATTATTTTTTATTCAATGATTTTATCATGATTCCTGTTAAATTCTAAGGCCTATGCACACGAATTGCGTATGCCCATTGAGTATATATATATATATATATATAGGAGTAGTTTTGGCATAACTGCATAGCAGCCGAGCCGGTGTAACGCCCAGCCGTTAAGCCCTACGCACGGAAAGAGAGAGAGAGAGAGAGAAAGTGAGGCAGACGGACGGGGAGATAGAGTTTAAAACTTTATCCTATTTGCATTTTTACCCCATGGTTTCAAATGTTAAACACTTTTTCTCCCATATTTTCTAATTAAACCCATAGATTTTAAATTTCGCTCGATTGAGTCCAATAAGTTAAACCGAGACTATTACATTATTAGTTTCCTCAATTAAAAAGATAAAAAAAACCTTTATTCTAAGTTTCTAACATTATGATCTTTTTATAACAGATGGTTTTCGATTTCACAGCAAAGCAGATGTTCAGTTATGACGCGGAAAATAGCCAAGAAGACTTAGGACAGAGTTTCACTAATTTCTCGCAAAGTCTTATGTCTTTTCCGGTGAATGTTCCCGGTACAGCATTCCATAAAAGTTTAAAGGTAAATTGAGAAATGAAAAAGAAAAGGAGCAATTCCAGTTATCTCTCATTTACACTCATAATATTTGAGATAATTATTCTTCATTGTGTTAAACTTATTTTAGAAAAAGGATATGTTAGAGAAAATAATACGGAAGCAGATACTCGGGAAACTCAATTCACCCGAAGCCTATAAAGGGGACATGCTGGATCAAGTTGTCAAAGATATGAAAACAGAGAAATTTGTGACCGAAGATTTTGCTGTTACTATTGTTTTGGGAGGTTTATTTGCTGGTTCCGATAGTATTTCGACAACAATTGCAATGGGCCTGAAGCTCCTATCAGAAAACCCTATGATAGCCAATGAACTACGGGTGAATTAATTAATCGGCTTCATTTATTTCTTATACTTACCCGTTTCTCGTGCCTTATTTAACATGTTTGCTTTTCTGACGTGCTTATCAGGCTGAGCATGAGGAAATACTTAGCAAGAGAAATCCTGAGGCTCCTCCTACTTGGGAAGAATATAAATCGATGACTTTTACATTACAGGTAAATTAGCTCTGATACCATTTGTTAATGGTGCAAAAATTTATTTATAAGCAAAACATTACAAATTTTTGTATCTGACACCATTATTTATCTCTCTATTTCTATTTCTATTTCTCTCTCTTTTTCTTTTCTGATGTTGCTTGGTGTTATATTGAAGTTGTAGCCTAAGCTCTCCTTTTATACATAGCAAAACACAAGATTCACGATGAAAAACAACGTGATTCACCACACATGTGAATTTTGCCTGAAGTCTTTGGTGTGAATTAAATACATCTTTAAATGCATCATAACTTTTTACACATTTATTAATTACTCCGAACTGGTAGAATACATGTACGATGTCGCTCAAGGCAAAAGATTTAGTGGTCACAACAGATAAATCTTCAGAAATACAAAATCGAAACAAAATACAAAATACAACATCAACTAGAATCCTACAACTCCGAAACTAGAAATAAACACAAAACATGATAGTCCCTCGATTTTATTTTACCCAACTAATTCCGAAAACTACCTAAAAAGAGATGGTAGGAGAGTGGAAATACGTTGTCCTCGTTGTCGGGTCTTATCTACGAGGGTATGTTGAAGTGAAACAGCCAAGAGATGACAAATGCGAAAACCATACAAGCCAATAGGAAGTTCAAAAACCGATGACCCTGGCAGAAATTTCTAGCCCCGGGTGAATGCATTGGTGCACACTGTTGTGGCCGTCACAGCTTCGTTTGGCTCCTGCCACTGCCCCGTCAACTCTGTATCATTTGCACCCGTAACATTGCGCGCAGTTGACCCACAAATTTCGCAAGTTCTGTAATTTTTCAGAAAAGTTCAGGAAGATCAGTGAAATTTATTATGGATAACGCTCGATGATTCAACATGTGGGCTGAGACTCGGGGAGGCAAACAAAATAGAAGAGCTTTGCAAATAAAATCCCAAAATCAAGTCTGTCGACACTATAGTTTCTATTCAAGAAGCTGAACATTCTGAAGACAGCCAAATTTGCCATCAATTTACAACCGAATTTCGAGTATTCTAAGGTTAGTCATGTAAAACCCCTAATCAAGATTCAACTAGACTAAAAATTTTAAGATAAAGTGAAAGGTGGATTAGTTACTTTTGGTCGATACTATCTGCTTTCTAATATTGATTAGGTAGGTAGAACAGTCCGTTCATTACCCGAAATCTGCCTTATAGCATAATCGAACATAACAAATGAAGAATTTCATTTAAATTTATTTGCAATTAAATTTCCAAAAAAAAAAAAATAAAGAATTTCATGTTGGTTTTCAGAAGCAATTAAGGTGACATACGAAAAGCAAACACACATACGCACACAACGCAATAATTAACAAACAATGAACCTTCAATAATTACGCGTGCGAATGACTCAGCAGCACAAGGCTGGTGGATAAAGACTATGTTTAAAGGCAAATAATTCATCACTAACTTAGACAAATTTGAGAGAGGCCCCTCGATATCTCGTGAAATTACATAAAACTACAGACCTACAAATAAGGGACCATATCCTAAACTCTAGATTAAATGAATTCGGAAAATTAAGTTCATTCTAGTTTTAGAAATCTCCAATAATAATCGGACTACCACGTAGGATGTAGACCGATTCAAATAGAACTGTATAAAACTTATTTTATACGTGTTTCGACCTGATTGATGTGGATAATAGATCCAAGTATCCCAAAGAATTGCTCCAAAAGTAAGCCAACCAATAGAGCATGTCCAGGTTCAAAGAAGGATACGGGTTTTATGCGTACAAGTATGTAAGAAATTACTACATACATCCGCTCATCGATTGACACATAAGAGATAGACTATTATTCATTCATAGCAATACTGTTAGTCTCTTTCTTACGTATCAAATGATAAATGAATGTATGTTATAATTTCCTACATACGTGTATGTATAAAATCTCCATCCTAGAATTAGAAGATAGCAACACGGTTCTTAGAATATGCCACTCGTTTAACATAAACTCAAGTTGGAACAAAATAAGCCAAGAACCAAAAGAACTTCCTTTTTCCTTTAGTTGTGGCAAACATTGTGCATAAAATTATGCCAAATGAGGAATATATCAAAGTCAAAAGCAAGCTATTAATAGGAAAAGGGAATCCAGGAAATGAGGCAGAAAAGTAAAAGAAAATGAGTCACGAACCGACAATCATGTGCCGAAACTGTACAAGCACTCAAACCCAATTTTTAAGGGATCAATATACAAACGAAACCACATAGTTGTTTATACAGTGTATAAACAAAAATTTTTGTATGTACATCATTAGTGAAGATATAATACCAACCAAGCTGATAATGGGGAAAGTAACTTTCACTATAAGAAATGATACAGCAATCATCTTTTGCTTTATTTGATTGATTCTACCATTTTAGTATAAATTGCTTTTACATCTTTTATTTTTGCTCCCTTTTTTGACACCAAAGCACCTTGTATTCTCCATTAAAGGTTAAACTAAGTGCTAAGTAAAATTAAACACTATTCTTTGGCTCCATTTCCCAATTAGTAGAACTAATCAAAGGAATAATTTTTGAATACGAAAATCATGTACCAAAATTGTACAAAAACCTGTGTTGTTAGATCATATGCGTTGATGCGATTTTTCAGGATAGATCAACGAAAGAATGTAACACAAGTGTTGGCACAGTTTCAGTACATGATTTTCTATACGTATTTGACAAGAAAGCATCAAATCGACAGACACTAATGACAAGTACCTCAATCTGAGGCACAAAACCAGCAATCAAACAAAGACCAACATAGACAACTATACTTTTACATGAAAACACCTCACTAGGCAATAACATACAGGTACAAGGGATAAGAATGAACAATGAACACACACAGACACAAATGTCACATTCACAATGCTCTTGAACCAAATGTGAGTTTTTAACAACGAAGTTTAAATCGTTGCATAACTTTTTTGCGTATATTGCAATACTCACCGGTCAGGACGTATGTAATTAAGTGTAGATAGGGTTCGTTTGGTTCCACCTTTTAAGAAAATAAGTTTGTTTAGGAAAAAAACAATAATTAATAAATGAGAGCTAATCACCAAAAATAAAATGAAGAAAATGAATCAACACTAAGACGTGATCATTTGCCAAAATAAGCTCCAAGCATAAACATTTGAAAATTACACCAATATTCTCCCTCCTTTCAGCAAAAATACTAATTTATTCCTCATAGTCTCAATAGAATCGCTATTAGTCCCTGTGTTTAAACGTACACGGAATTGGTCCTCAAGTTTTAAGAAATGTGACATGTTTGATCCCGTCCATAGTTTTTTTTCTTATATGAAGAACTTTTAACATGCTCAAATTTTAGAGTCAGAGCGTGAGATATCCGGCATACGATGCTCATACAGCAGTATCTGCAGCTCCTTTGTAGGCTCCATATGAATAATCTCATGAAACTAATTCACCTCTAATAGAATTTTGATCGATACTATGGGCCATTGCTGTAATTATTCTTTTCAATGAAAATAATAAAGAAAAACACTTACCAATAAATTTAACAGCGTAATAAAGATGGATTAGAATAAAAATCTACAATAGTTAAAAAACAAAAAAAAATCTGCTCGAATATTCAATAAGATGAACTATAAACATTTGGGAACCCTATAAAAGAGGGGGAAATTAACCAAAAAATTGAAATTGAAAATTAAGAAAAATGAAGATAAAAAGCATAGACCTTTGGTCAAAATAATGCTTGTTTTGATTGCATCTAAAAATCTTTTTTTTAATACTTTTTGATACCCATGAAAAAAGTTGGACGCATGACAAGTAACAATAAACTAAAAACAGGTTCAAATATAATAAATAAAAGAAGCATACTAAAATAAATTAAATTAAAATAATTTTGGTAACACTGACTTGTCGCCTTTAATTTTGAACCAAGCCTCAGCACATTGCTTATGAGCAGCAGCCAAATCCTCTCTACAAGAGCAGCCAAGCTCAATGGAGCCGCGATCCTCTGCGTCCATGCTCAGGTAGCATATCCTGCAATCCCTCTTATATTTCGCCACGTGTGCATTAGTCTCTGGAATCCCAGCTTCCGGATCCACCTCCACCGAACACTCGGACGCAGAGGATCCCCGCCCCTGTGCTGGAGCTCCCACATTCGGGGATGACGTGGAGCTGCGAGCGCCGTCGATGTGTACAGGGCTAGCATTGACTGTGATTTCTAGACTGTGGGTCACCATTTGAGAGAGTGGTTTGGGAGAGGCTTGAAAGTGGGGTCATTAATGCTTGTAATAGAAGAAGAAGAAGTCCTCTCTCTCTCTCTCTCTCTCTCTCTCTATCTCTCTCTTTCTGTATCTCTCTGTGTCTGCAAGTATTATTTAGCTTGTGTCAGCTCGAATTAGTGAGAGCGATGGGGACCTGTAGTTTTTGCAAAAGTTCTATTTAGTCCTATACTTTCAATTGGGACATGATGGTATCCAAGGTTCGAGAACATTGTTTAAATACAATTAAATCACTAAAATACTTAAATTTAAATCATAATGTCATTCGTCAATTTTAATTCACCACTTCTCCAAATCTTTTTTTGGCTTTTATCTTGGAATCTTATCGACCTTCGTTATACATGGAGGGCTTAATTTCACCGATTTGAGGCTAAGATTGAGAGTAAAAAGAATTACTAAGTTTTTTCTTATAATTTTATGTGTTTTTTGTAATGCTTCAAGAAGTGAAAAGTGTGATCTCATATACTAGCTTTTAATTCAACACTACTACAAGAGTTATAAATTGCTTTAATTATTTTTTATTTTTTTTGATGCGTTAAATTGGTATTACAATGCAACTATTATTAAAAATTGGGGGAGGTTTGTCAATATACTTCCGGATCAGTGGAGAAAGAGCTTGGGACAGATATGCGAAAGGGATAGCAATCTGCTTCTCGGACTTATACACACGTCACTTAACTACAAGTGCAATGCGGGTATGAATTCATTAACGGACGAGTACGTGTCTACCCAGCCGGTAGACGCACGTTAATGAACAGCCCTACAGTAATTCAACCCGACAGCTTGACGAGGAGAAAGAAAACCGGACTGAAAGTTTCTGTCGGTATTTAAATTAATACAAATTGCCTTAGTAATCTTAATATATCTATTGGACTACCGACTTTAAATTAAAACAGATATGGTCCTCATACTTTAATAAGACATAGCCACTAGTCCTTAGTTGGACGGTCTGTTACCAAGATGTTTTCTCTTTACGAGCTTCAGTCAAACGCAAGGGTGTGATCGTCAATATACCCATTATCGGGTGTAGTAAATGTGTTCTAATTGTGCAATCGAAAAGGACGGATACATGGAGGAACTATTAAATTACCTTTCCTACTTAGGATAATCGTAATTAAGCCCCTTGAGTTATAAAATTTGGTTCAAGTGTAAATTTTCAGTTGTTGAAGTAACGTAAGCAACGCCTAACTGAGGGACTAGTTCATAGGCTTTATAACGTCTTGAACCGGAGTCCGAAAGTGGTTATATTTATAATATTTGTACCATATGGAAAAACAAAAAGTGTATAGGACTATTGGTGTAATTGTTCTTGTTAAATTAATGTTTAACAGAGTGCTGCTCTACTTCCATGAGTTCCGTAACTTTTAAATAAATTAATTTGTTTATTTGTATTGAAAAAATTAAATTTAATTAGCTTAATTTTCAATTTACTTAGATTAAAGTAATAAATAAATTCAACTTAAAAGTTAAACAGATAAAAACTATCCAAATTTTAAATTAAAAATTAATAAATTAAAATTTATAAACTACACCCAAATAAAAACATGAGGTAAAAATTGATTTTAATTTTGTCTTTTCAAATTTTAAATTAAAAATTAATAAATTAAAATTTATAAACTACACCCAAATAAAAACATGGGGTAAAAATTGATTTTAATTTTGCCTTTTTGCGTTCCTTTAGTTTTTAGTTATGAAAGTTTCTTTGGTACTATACCAGTTGCGTCGTAGTTTCTTTAGTACTCGTTCGCTTAATACTATATATTTACCAAAAACATGGTATAACTATGATATGTTCTTAAGGTTACGTTACTATCCACATATGCATGTGATGTAGTAACAAAATACACAGCTGCAAATATAGAATTTTTGGAGAGACAATTCAATATTTAATTGTAAAAAAATCATTCAAAAATAGAAAAAAAATTAGAGAGAGTAATTAAATAATTGTAGAAATGTCTCTATAAGAACATACACATGGGCAAGTGCTTTCGAAGGGGCTCACCAAAATAAAAACTTAATGAAGTTATTGAATAGTCCTTCTATAAGCCTACCTTTTTGTTGAACAAATATTTGTGGTATTAAAATTTTTATTAGTATTTAATAAAAAATATTATTTTATTATTGGTATTTGTGTTATTATATTAATAAGAGAAAGTAATTTATATGTACAATGATAAATAAACATAAAAGTAAGACAAATAATAACATAGTTAAAATAATAAAATAATAATTAAGGATTGAAGAGGGAAAATGTATGTAATGGATGGAAAAAAATATAAAATTTTTAATTAAAATTTTTGTTGATGTGTACATGATAAGCTATTGACTTTATTTTTTTTTGCATAATTAATAATATGACTCAAAGGGGACATATTGCAGGGGATATTTTCTTTCTGTCCTTTTCATCAATATCGCATGACCCAATTAAATAGATCAACAATCTACAATTATACTTCACCATTTCTTTACAAAAATTATAGTCATAATACACAAATATATTAAATCTAAATGTCTAGTTGAGTGAAAATTGTATGTTGGAATCTCAAGTAGGCATACCCGTTGTATTTTCATTCCACTAGAGATTATTTGCAACAATAAAGTTTCTAATGGAATACTAAAATAACTATTCTATTAAACTGCTTATTGATTGATTGATTTATTTATTGTTATTATTATTATTATTATTATGATAATCAAAATTTTTACAATTCTTAGTTTCAAAGGTCGTGTTCAATGTTTCGGTCACATGCAGGCCCAGTAGATATAGGGTCAGGCCTCATAATTCAAGAGCATATTAATGCATTAATTTATTTTTATTGTGCCCCGTAAAGGATGCATTAGAATTTTCGACAAATATGGTTGGGTACAAGGTTCCCAATCGCAACATAGACGGAGCCAAAATTTTATATTTTCATTTTCGAGTCACATTGAACATGAGATATGTTAGCAAACGCGGTCCCAAAATTTTAATTTCCATGTAGGAGTCCAATTAGACACAATATATGCGAGTAGAGGCTGGTCAAAATTATGTAATTCAATTTTTAGTCCTATTTGAACAAGAGATATGCGCGAAGTCCGGATTTTACTGGGAAACGGATCGAAATAGAAAGGAATTGAGTAGAGTTTATGGGCAACATTAAAGGGATGTTTATATTTTATATTTTGAATTTATAGGGGATTTATGATTGTATGGAAAAAAAATTTCTAATGCATGAAATCACTTACAAAAATTAATTTATAGTGTTTATATTTTTCAGCCAAGAATATACAATCATTCGTATGCTGATAAATATGAGAGATAAGGTGAAAGAGAATATGAAAAAAAATTGAACAATTGGTTATCTCTTAGAGTCTTCGTTAGCGAAGAGACTACAATACCAAAAAATAGTATGAACATATCAATACGTGAATACTACTCCACAGATGAACTAAAAATTATTGCAGAAAATCACGTAGAAAAATTAATAGCTTTTTTCAAAATTTTTAACCAATTAAATCTAAGATCCATATTCATCTTCTTAAAAATGAATGTTCAAAATTGATTTTTATATCGATATTAAAAAAGTTTATTGTTGTATGGAAGTTGGATCCAATAGCTATAGGTGTTTAAATGGTGCTACATATGGAAAATTTGTATATTATGATATGTACTATAGGTTCCACTTTATGAGATTCCATTCCAATTTTGTTAATTAAAAAAATTATTCCTTTTTTTATGTAAACTTTATAAAACAAATTAAAATTCGTTTTATTCCCCTTTATCACTTATGCGTAACGCACTGTTCTACTTAATTGCTTAATAATGTTAGCACTATCATCAGATCTCAAAAATCTGTACATGTACAACCCTAATACTTTCAATAGAAATTGTTATCTACCAATAATGCAAATAATGCTTTTAATTTTAGGATTTTAAATAAAAGTTTATAGTTTTGTTAATGCAAGTGCCTTAGGTTGGGTCTATAACAAAACCCTTTCGCACAGTTGATTCAATGATTAGAATGGAAAATTATCAAATATTAATCAATTTAGTAAATATAAAATGTATATAAACGCAAACAAATACTACCCTATGTTCTTGATTTATACAACTACAAATTTGCTATACAAGAATTAACATGATAATTATTTGCAATGACAACCATTTCCCACCATGTGCCAGAGAATAATAGTTTATTTGATTGTAATTTTTAAGTTCGATTTTGGTTTTTTTAGAAACACAAATTTAAGTACTCATGCTTTTTTAGAAACATAATGTTCACATAAAATGACACTTGACCAATTAATCATATACTATAAAATAGAGTCTGAGAAAAAAGTTTAATTCTTACACACCGATGGTATAAGAATTTTTACATCAGCATCCCTTGCATGACTGATGATTGAGCCTTATCTATCTATCTATCTATCTATATATATATATATTAATATGTTACAGGCATAGCTATTCGGACAAGGTGATGCTGGCAGCGGCAATAAATGTCCGAGAGGACGAATACGCCCTTGGCACCAAAGGGAAGGCCTATACTAAAGAAATCTCAGCCATCGAAATTCCCGAAACTGCCCACCAGATTAGCCATGGTCCGTCTCGCCTTCTCACCCTCATTTTTGCTTTTTTTCCGTTTCATTTCATATGCCATATGTACTTGTTTGATTGCAGCTTTGAGCTTTTAAAATTCAATCTTTGTGTTTTTTTTTAACTGAAAAACTTGCATGCATCTGGCTCTGAGCTTAAAGCTTAACCTTTTGCTAATTTGACTCAGAGAAGATAGAAGATTATGATTTTTTGATAGTGTAAAAATAATCAGTTTTGCTTAAAACTGAAAAAAAAAAATGCATAGGGCTCATCGGAGTGGCCACGAGTCGAGCTACCAACCTCGACTTGACTATTGCTTGATTCATATTTGATTCACTTAGCAAATGAATCGAGATTTATCTCAAATTCAAGTATTAAGATATTCGACTCATTTGAACTTCCCGTATCTTGGATAAATATATGTACAATTTAATATATATATAACATATGAGTTTAACATAAAAATGAAATTTTGAGCTTGCTCTAGTCAAGTTCGAGTATTCACGTTGCTCTAGTCAAGTTCAAGTATTCACATTTTGAACCGAGTCTAGTTTGAGCTCAAAAATAAACATAAAGTTGAACCGAGCAAAAATACAATTCTCTTGAGTTGAGCCGAATTCAGGCTCAGTTTACCTACGACCTGACGACTAGCATAAAGAGATCTCTCTCTCTCTTAAGTTGCAATTCTTTTTTTTTCTTCTTCTTCTTATTTTTTTTGGATAAAAAAATGTGAAGATTCATGGTTTCAAGTAGGCTTCGTTTTGACGACTGGGATAAACAGCGCATACGTTTTGGTATACTCCGGGGTGATCACGGTTCCTCTCGGTTGGGTGGCCAGTGTTGTTGGTTTATTATTAGCTAAAGCAATTTCACTATATGCAAATTCACTCATAGCTAAGCTTCACGAGTTTGGGGGCAAAAGGCATATCAGATACAGAGACCTTGCAGGATTTATCCATGGTATTTTTTATATATATAGAAAAAATATTTCAATCATTTTCACTATATCTACTTGAGAGATGTCACAAATAATGAGATCATTTCTATGTTTGTATCTTTGCCATTTATAGGTAGAAAAGTTTACTCTCTTGCATGGGCTTTGCAATATGCGAACCTTTTCATGATTAATACTGGATGTATCTTTTTAGCTGGTCAAGCTCTCAAGGTAAGCTTGTCATATGGAGTCACTCAACATTTGTCACAACTTGTTTAGGGCTTATTTGATTGCAGCTTTTAAGCTTCATTACTCGTGTTTTTTTTTTTTATTATATAAGAGTTACTCAACATTTGTCTACTTACTTTTTAAGCTTTTCTTTTTCTATTTTGACCTGAAAACTAGAATCCTTTATGTTAGATTGCATGAAGTTTTTTCTGTGTCTCGGAAAAGCTTGCTTTTTTGGTTTAAGAACTTTAACCAAACAAACTTTTAATTTTATATTTTTAAGGTGGTATCATTTGGCTGCTCATCTTTAGAATTAAACTTATTTGCTTTTACACTAAAAAGGCTACAGGCTTAAAGGCTTCAAGCTATCAAAACCTAGCTTTTTTCTCCATCTCAAAAGCTAGTTTTTTAGCTTTTAAGCTTCTACCAAAGAAGCCCCCAATTAAGTACCTTTCAACTAGCTTGTACTGTGAGAAACAGAACACAACTGAAACAGTCCAATAACTACAATCCTGTGCTTAATCAAAACTTGGCCTAAGCTTATTAATTTGTACTCTCACTATATGCAGGCTGTGTATGTCCTGTTTAGGGATGATGACACAATGAAGCTCCCCTACTTCATTGCAATATCTGGGGTTGTTTGTGTCATGTTCGCCATCGGAATACCCCATTTATCAGCACTCAGAATCTGGCTCGGATTCTCCACATTTTTCAGCCTCATAGCAATCGCACTGCCTGCCCAAGATGGTAAATTCGGTACCATCGTATAAACTCTGTTTTGGTGATGTTGATAATCATATTCTGTTTGAAGCCGATATAAACGCCATTTCCCGAAAAAAGGAATTGAAGCTCCAGCAAGGAATTATAACATCCCAGGAACAAAAAGGAGTAGAATTTTTACAACAATCAGTGCAGCTGCTAATCTCATTTTCGCTTTCAATACCGGAATGCTACTAGAAATCCAGGTATACGACAGATCTATCGTTTACATTTAGCAATAAACAAAGCAATGGGAAACTGAACAACGGTAATGATGATTGTCTACTGTGAAAGGCAACTGCGAGACAACCAGTGGTTAAGAACATGATGAGAGCAGTATTTCCAATTCAGTGTAGGGGTTTTGCCTATGTATACTGTGACTTTGTGGGTTACTGGGCTTATGGATCAGCAACTTCATCTTATTTGCTCAACAGTGTTAATGCTCTTATTTGGGTTAAGGCACTGGCTAATATTGCTTCTTTCTTGCAAACTGTCATCTCTCTCCATGCATGTATCTCCTCATTTACATCTATTGACATTCTAAACCCGAGTCTCTGGCAACTATACAGGGTTATAAGATCCATAGTTTTAGAGCAGACAGAGACCGAGAGTTCTAGGCTTAGCTTACCAGTCACCTAAATTCAGAAAGTCATCCTAACCCAAATCTAGAAATAGTCATCCTACTCCATACCTAACAAGCCCGTTATGACTTGTATCGACTGCCACCCGGATGCCAGCAAAGTACTTAATGTTTTCTTGCTTAGATAATTCAAGAGTCTGAGCCATCAACAGAAGTAAATGGTGCTGCACGCAGTTATCATGAACATGATAATGAACTCACTGCCAAACTGGCTAATGAACTTTATTACGTGTAAACTTCCTGAAAAAATTAACTAAAACCTGTAATTTATACCTACCACTTCACTAACTTAAGAATTATCATCCTTACTGAACAGATCTTTGCAAGCCCCATGTACGAGTACTTGGACACCAGGTGTAGCATAAAAGGAAGCCCGTTAGCTGTCCGCAACTTATCTTTTAGAGTTGGAGTCAGAGGTGGTTATTTAGCCTTAAATACATTTGTATCGGCTATGTTGCTACTTCTCGGGGACTTCATGAGCCTAACAGGGGCTGTGAGCATGATCAAACCATCCGATCCAAACTGAACCGATAGGAAACCAAACCAAACCGAACCACCGATAAGCTATGGTTCGGTTTGGTTTATAAAATTCCAAACTGAACATGAGTGGTTCAGTTTTTTTTGGGGGGTAAACCGAACCACCAAAATCGAACCGAACAACCATATTAAAAATAAAATAAAATAAATTTATATATATATATGTACACACACACACACACACACACGAGAATACATGCATTAAAACAAAATCCCAATTGAAATAGTCCATTGTATTGTGACAAAAATGTCAAGCATTAACGTACAAGTTGTGGATATTGAAAAATATTGCTCAATATTGCTGTTTAGTGGAGATTTTTTACGGTTACTATTAAGATTTTTGTTATTTATTATGTAATTTTGAATTTTAATTAGTTTGCACTTTGCTACTTAGATATTACTCGTGCGTATCTTTGACTACGTTAAACTTGCTTTAGGCATTTTTTTTTTATATAAATGTTACTAATTTATATAGTGTCATTGTCGATATAGTTATTGTTGGCTATGTGATTCGTTCATCTTCAAACCGATCAAACCGCCCAAAATTTGGTTTGGTTTGGTTTTACCTTTTGATTCCATCCGAACCGAACCGCTCAATATTAATTGGTTTGGTTTCTATTTTTAGTACAAAACCGTTCAAACCAAACCGTGAACACTCCTAATCCTGGCCAACCACATGTACCTAGTGGCTAAGGCTGGCAAGCTCACCGCCCCTCAGAAATATTGGCACTGGCTATATACATTTGCTTCTTTGGGTTCATGTCGTTAGCGGCAGCAGTGACGGCTCTTAGGCTCATTATGGTTGACTCGAAAACTTAACATCTCTTGGCCAATCTATGATGGAAAAGGATTATTCTTGTAGCGATTTATTTCTTAGGGCAGTGCTACAATTAGTTTCTAATCAAGTGACTGGAACTTCTAAAACAACCATCAAGAGAGCGCTCCCTATACACGTTTAAGATGGACGTTTGAGATGTATCAGCTGCGCGAACGGCAACCACTGCTTGCAGTATCCTTGGTTCTTGAGATTGCATTTCTTTTGGCAATTCAAGCTTTTGTTTTTCAATTTAAGAATCGAAGTTCCATCAGGCTAGAAATACATAACAAACTATTCTCACGCTAATGTGTTGTCCTGTGGTACTATAGAAACCCAGGCAATGTTGCAACTATCAACAACATGGTATTTCTTTTGGCTGATAACACAGATACCCAATCGCTGGTATCAGTCATATGCCCACGCAAGTAACAAAAACCAAATAAAAAGGAGTTACAGTTTCGTATCCAACTTTGAAAACACATCTTCCCTTAATGTCAGATCTGTGTTCTCTAACTATTTTAAATTCACAAAAAGAGACCTCACAGAAGAAGCAAAGAAACAAGAAAGAATAATAGAGAAACTCCGAAATTCCAAAAATTCTGACAATGCTTACATATCTTAATTCTCTCAAAGTTTAACAACAAAGTACACTAACGACGCTCACAAGCTTTCAGCTTTCTAAACATAATAAAGACCACCATGAGGTGATTCTATTTCAGCTACTGATACACAGTTTTCTCTCTAAGGTGACAAATCACACCCAGAATTGCTCCCCCAAGGAAACTAGTTATCAAGTTCAGGAGAGCGATTTTCAAAAGCCAGAATATATGGGTAGCCCATAACAAACCACAAGAAACATATCATAACAACAACTAAACCAAATACCAGCAAAACAAGCAGTCATGTACCTACAACGATCATCCTGACACTAGCTTCACAAGAATGACAAGAGCATTGGCAGCCATAAGTGGGAATCGCATGTACTGAATGGCATATATGAGGCCTATGACCTGCCCCTTGATTGAGTTCTTCCGCACCCCGGAATATTCTTGGAAACTCCAGCCTCTTGGGATGAGGAACCGATCCTCGTTTAATATTGCGAATGCATTAGCAAGGAGAAGAAGTCCTTCTAGAAGAGTCCAGAACCCCATTCTCTGCAGAATGAAAATCAGCTAACTATGTTCAATAAACTTTTTAGCCGAACATAATCACCTCATTTATGCCTGTGCACAAAATATGTATATCAAAAAGTGTGGAAATAACTTAACGAATGTAAAATGAATGAGTGGTTTCCATTATTTTGGAAATCGAAATTTCAAAAGTAAATTCTGTATATAATGGAAGCAAGCAATCCTGCCAGGCAGTTGACTTGGTCGAATAATGATTACGATTAAAAAGATCACCAAGGAATTTTTTGGTTGCTTTTGGTGGATCACTTACTACTAGGTAATCTTTCAACTAAAAAAAAAACGTGACAAGCCAAGCAAGACAAATGTGGAATCGAATAAAGATGCTGGAGAGGAAAAAAAGAGAATTTCTATTATGGTTTTGGTAACTGTTTTCTGGATCAGAACTTACAAACATAAAACACATCTGATAGCGCATTTGGGCGATTGGTCCTCCACACAATCTTTTAAAGAAATTTCTTACACAAAACTACTCAAAGGAACCTCAAAAGCTTGTCTACAGTCCCACTAGCATTCTTATTGCCAACCCTAAATTTTATACCCATACCACAAACCTATAACTAGAGGCTGGAATATAAAGAATGTACACACCAGAGCCGCTAAAATTAAAATACAACTGGGAACATAGGCAGACCCAGGAGGAGGGGGGAATGGAGGGGTAATAGCCCCTCTGACCCTGGAATTTCCAGAGAATTTATATGTA
>MKEJ01088968.1:0-16295 GCA_001753735.1 Embelia ribes
ACAGCGCCAGAAACAGGTGGTGCACATAAATGAGATTAGAGTTTGGTGGGAGCTCACTCGAGTCTTGGGTAGCTTTTTATTTTATTTCTCACGTTCTTAACAATGTTAAATGATTTCTAAAACACTGTACACCAACGAGCAAATCTAAAATGTAATTTGAGATTTCCAGTTTGTAATAATTGGGCAAACTGTTTTCAAACCCTTGTTAAGATTTTATGAGTTGTTGCAAAAAAAAAATTTATATTTATTTGAGATGTTTACATCCTTCATTACATATGATTTGTGCAAGCCACGTGCTCGGGATGTGGTATGAAATTCCTGGGGCATGACATACGGGGCAACACTTAAAAGACATGAGTGTCCTCGTGAACCTTAAAAGGTGACAAACCAATGTCCATCTCCTCTATTTCAACGATGCATGAAGAGATAGTGTTTAGGAATGGGTAAATATTTGAGCTCTACCTCCCTCTCGCACTTCTTGTTAAAGGGTAAGGATAGAAGTGTCAAAGAGTCTCCTTCTTGGTGGGGTGACCCACTAAGAGGGTCGTCTAGTTTCTCCGCGAGGGGCGTTGTCACTGAGGAAACCCATGGGAGTGTGACAACGGACAAATTCCAGGAGTAAGGGTTTATACTCATCTTGCCAGTAGACTACCTTGGTACCTGCCACTTTTGTAAGTATTACTCCTGATTCGGCTATTGATACTTTACGCTATGTGTCGTGTGCGTAGAAAGATAATGTTAGATTCTCATAGTCTTGAAATAGAGATATTACTTGGTAGACATCTAGGTTGGGTTACATGGTATCATGTGGCATGCAGGTTATAAACGTTACTTGGTTGACATTCGTGTCAAATGGCACAATGTCTTTTGTGTGCTTGGGCGTTACTTGGTTTAGCTATCAGGATGGATGGATATGATGTCCTAAGACTTTAAAAGGCTAATATCATTGATGGTATGATTGGCGTGCACTTTGATATCATTAGCGCTAATGCTATGCATTCTCTTGGGGAGCCCCCATATTTTGGTTAAACCCCGTGACATATATGTGAGTGCATAGGCATGACAAGAAGGAACATTAACAGGTGATTGTAGTGTGCATACATGAGTAAAACATGGGTAGCCTACTTGGTGATATTTGAAAAGGTATTGTTGTTTGGCATTGAGGATTGGAAGGACAAATCGGTACTTTGTCGCCTTACGGGTATTCTGTTGCGTATTCGTGGGGGTATTATTGATAGATATTGGGGAATCCTCGATCCGTGACACTATGCCTCATGGACAAAGACACGGTAGGAGTTCAGTCACAAACGAAATTCAGCCAAGAAAAAGAAAAGAAAAGAAAAACTCAAATAACTTCTATTCCGTACAAGAAAATTTCAGGATCATCAAGTCAGGTTTTCTTATAAATGCGAGGAGACAATGAAACGAAAGAGACCGAAAGAAAGAAGCGCGTAAAAATTTCGTCAAAAACATTTTATATTGCAGCTAAATTGCAGAATACTGTTTGTTACATACAAGAGTTTTGGGTTGCGAGACACGGGCTGCTGGTTCAACAAGGTTTTAAGCCGATAGTTGACAAATTGTTTCTTCTTGTGCCACGAGGTTGTGTACTTCAGAGACATCGGGAAGAGCATTAGTTGGGGATAAAGTGTCACAACGAGGTTTTGCTTCGCATGCGTTGAGCGTTAGGTTCAAATTAAGAGGGGCGTGGTTCGTGTACCATTTGGTCAGAGGATATATATATTCAAATTATTCTTTCTCTATTTTTATATTATTTAACAGTGGGCGACACCGTAGTAACGGAAGACAAGACGACCCACCCGATTCACCTCAGAAACCACCAATTTGAACGCAAAAGAAATGTTGAATTGGGAATAGTAAGAAACTTGAAGAAATTAAAAACAAAGAAGCATTATTACATCAGATTCAAATCCAAAGTCTGCCAAAAAGCATCTTGAAGAAACATTATTAGCAAATTGACAAGAAAATGAAAACATTGAAATAGCAACACATACATCATGTTATATTGCTAAACATGCTTAAGACCAAACCCACCACCCAAAGGAGTTCCCCTCCTCATGCTCCTCATGATGCTGATGCTCCGTTGCCACGTAAGCATTGGAGAAGTAAATCTGGCCGCCGTCATCACTGCCATCGTCCCCATCTGACAGGATGCCACCCTCGACAACAGCGTAGGCCCCGCCATCGGTTGGGAAGTAGGATGATGAGTCGCCGCTGTCCACCAGCTGCTGCTGGAGACCATCCCACTCGTCCACCACTGCGCTGTCGCTACTCAGACGGGATTGGTCCACCGGAAGTAGGTCAGTTGTCAGTGCTCGAGCTACGTCATCTTTGGGTTGCAGCTTCTCAGTTAATGAAACAACCTGCGTATCCATAGATTAGATTCATAGTTGCAAATGCAAGCACAATACATGTATATTAAATATATTGAGATTTTAAGATATGTTTGGTTTTGCAGATCGAAAAAGGATGATTATAAATAATAATTACTATTTTTTTTTCATTCTCTGGTACATAAATTATATGCAACGATTTTCCATATGTACCAAAGCTGTGTACACAATCAACATGTGAAATTTTGGCAAAAACAATAGTCACTATATATATATATTTTCAAGTGATTAGAGAGTGCAATTACCCAAAAAAGAAACCAACAAATTCATAAAGGTATTTCTTGTGAGCATAAAAATTTGGTCATTTATGTCATATACGGTATTATCTTACATATAACTCCCAAAAATTTTATAAATTGATATCATTTAATTCAACCAAAATACAATGAGAAGCTACAGAATTATCACAAAAGGCGCAACCCTTGCACAGATAATTTGTAGCCTAACACAACGAGCATATACAAAAATTGCAACCAAACTAAATATATGTGTATACATTAGCACATGTGTACTACCTCAGCTTTGAGCTTGTCATTCTCCTTGCGAATGGACTCGTAGTCGGACAAGAGCGAGTCATAGGACGTCTTGAGCTGATCGTAATCCCTCTCGAGTTGTTTGGTTTTCCACCTTGCGCGACGGTTCTGGAACCACACGGCCACCTGGCGCGGCTGCAGCCCTAGCTCCGTCGCCAGTTGGCTCTTTCTTTCCGGCTCCAGCTTGTTATCTGTCTCAAAGCTCTTCTCCAGCATATGCACCTTTCATTCAGATATCCAACATGAATTAAAACAAAAATGGAATATTTGATTCGGATATTGTCCAGATAAAAAGTAGTATAGCTTGTAATGTCACATTGTCACGCATTATGAAATGGCATATATGCTATAGCTATAGTTCGTACAAGAATAGCATGATTTGACCAATTTGTGTTCCACCAACCTGCTCAGCAGTGAGGCGGCGTTTCTTCTCCGGCGATTGGTCATCATAATATTCATCGTCAAAAAGTTCATCGAGCGAGCTAAAGAAAGGTCGCTTCTTTAGGGTTTCCCCCGTGTTCATCACCACAGATCTTGGTCCTGCATGACCATCGAGGGTCCAAAACCGCACTTAAAACCCCATATCAATAAACTTATTTTTCCCACACACACAGAGAAAAAAAAAAATGAATAAAAGGTTAAATCCTATATGAAAGAAGTCAAAATATATTCAATGGCCTCTTTTTCACGATTGGGACAAATTGGAGCCCATAAGCAACAAAGTTAATGAAATCTGTATGGGCTCATTTTTTAATTTGGTTATTGTTTATAAACTTCAATTTTTAAATTTTTTTTGCTTAAAAGTTAAACAATATTTGATTGCACAATTTATAAGCTGAGTTTATTTGTTATTTTAGCCTAAATAAATAGAAAATTTTAAGCTAGATATATGCAGTTTTTTTCTCAATCAGAAATAAGCTATCATATTTGCTTAAAAGCTATAATCAAATAAACCCTACGCAATGAAATCAGATTTTATGCACCGGGAACAACACGGCATCGACTGAAATTTTGATTAATATCCGGATAAGGATCATAATTTTCTTTCTCCTCGTAATCAATAGCTATCTCAAAATCAGTTATTTCTCCTTGCCTAGACATAACCAATAATTTAATTTTTTTTAAAGTAATAATATACTTACTAGAAATTATGTAAAGAAAATATAAAAATAATGCTATGTGTTAATCTTCTTTTTCAAACTAGGATTAACATACAGATCAAATAAGATAGGGTCTCCTTGCCTAATTTTTGGTACGTGAATTACTTTCCAGATTATCTAAATCTATTTTGATGTAAAAAGAAAAGGGGGACAATTCCGATATGCAATCCTTCTGCCATAAATAAAATCACTTCTCACTTTTAGATGTACAAAAATTATTGCAAATCTTGGAATCTTTAAATATTGAAAATTTAAATATATTATCAACGTTCCCTTCCAAATATTAGGAACAAAAATAATGTAAAATTCCATAGGAGTTTGATTTGGCATCTTGTATTTCATATTTGAAAAGTTGCTTTTTTATCTTAAGACTACGGGTCAATTAAAACTAGAAAATTATTTGTCGCATGACAAAAGAACAAAGCGAATACATATAATATAAATAAAAATATAAATGCAATAGGATTTGTTTGGTTGCAATTTTTAAGTAAATAGGTCGGGTTGTTTCAGATTACGAAAAAACTAGATTCATCCAGGTTATTTATAATTTATTTGGTTACAGTTTTTAAACAAATAAGTTAGCTTATTTTCATATAAGAAAAAAGCTAGATGTATATAGTTTAAAATTTTCAGCTTATTTAGACTAGAATAACAAATAAACTCAGATTAAAAGTTGAGTATCCAAATTTTGTCCAACTTTTAAGCAAAATAATTGATAACTTAAAACTTATACGCTGTAACTAAACAAGTTCCTAGACAAAAAATAACAACTAAGCTCAACTTAAATATTGTCCCACTAAAAAAAATAATATTAAATTAAAACTTACAAAATATAACCAAACAAATACTAAATACTAAGGGGGAGTAACTAGAAAATTACCTTGAAAAAAGGAATCCCCACTCCCAAGGAACAACATATTGCCACCGCGGCAAGAGGGGTGGAAGAAGGGACGGTGGCCGGATCCCATACTCGAAATGTCTCCGGCGATGTCCACGCGTCGCTTATATACACACAGCTATGTATATATGTATATTCGGAAAAGAGAAAAAACCAATTAAAACTGTATATAAATAAATATACACAGAAGATTAATGTTTTTATTTGATTATTAGAAGAGCATGAGTTTGTGGCGGAAGAAGCTAGTGCTCCACAGCAACCTCGCCGGAGACTCTAACGGACATATACAAAATCCCATCACCGCGGCCGCCTAATTTTCAAAAAAATTAAATTAAAATACAGGATCAAATTGGGGTAAATTTATTTATTGGAGGTTTTTTAAGCCTATAAGAGAATTGTTTTGAGTTTTTTTTTTTTGGCTAATAATAATGCTCTCTCTCTCTCTCTATTATGGTTTGCTAGGAGTTTTTTGTAACTAAAGTTGAGAGAGGGTAGGCTAAGGGAATTTATAAACGGAAATGTGCTTGGGAAATTACCAAAATACCCCTCATTGAGGTAAAATTTGACTCGATCTACCACATACCCTGTAATTATCGCATATAAGTATATTTGATATAAAGATTAATTACCAAAGAAGAATATATTTGATTTAAGGTTTTGTTCACCCCTTGGAGGGGCATCTATGTCATGTATTTTTGCATGTTTATTTTAGGATTTATTGCACTAGTGGTTCCCATAGTTTAGACTAAAACTCAATTTGATTCCTACAGTTTCAATTGAGGCAGTAATAGTGTTTATATTTTGCATAGAAAGCACATTTAGCCGCTAAGTATTTGGCAAGGATGATTGATTTGGTCTCTTTTTCATAGGAATTTTCTAATTCTGACTTTACTACATGGTCGTAGTTGAAGACAATTTTAATTTAATTGATTCTAAGAAGTTAATTGGCTTAGAAGAACCACATTGATGGGTCAATTGATAAGATTTTTTCATCCATAAGAGGGATCAATCAGTCAATATTTCCAAACTTCTGGACTATTACTGTTAAAATTGAAAGTATTGAAACCAAAGCATAATACTTTTTTTTTTTTTCTTTTCTGAGAATTCATTACATCTTTTATTCGAATAATTCAGTGCACGTAGGACGTCGGTATTCTTTATCTGTTTTAATATATATATATATATATAATATTTTTATTTCCCATACATCTTTTGAACTAGCCAATGGCTTTATCAATTAATTTTTAGAAACTTGCTATAAATAGATTACATTCCATCCTGTCGGGCAATAGTCAGATCCTGAGATGTGAACACGTAGAATTTGTCATTATATATCTATTCCTTTTTTTTATTATTGTTAAAAAAATCATTTTAGTTTTCTTTATTTTTTCCTCTTCAATTGACTTCTTCGTTATATTTCTTAGAGCTATTTCTTGTTATGGTTTTTAAAACACTTTCCTCATACCTAATAATATTGACTCTCTTTTCAAACATATTATTATCTAAAACATAACAGAAAAGTTGAATTAGAATATCTCTTCAGTTATCTTTCTTTTAATGAAAAGGATAAATTTACTAAGTATTAAAAGTTTTCAGATCTTATTAATTTGGCTCTTAAAACTGTTGTTTACGAGAAACGATATTGAAGCAAAAAAAAGGAAACAATCGATAAATATCGCTTAATTATTCTTAAAATAGGTGAAAACTATAGCGCGAAATATTTTCTTCATAAATTTAGATAATTGAATAATGTTGATTATATAAAATATATATAAGTGGAAGGCCAACAGAGTCGACAGCAGGCTCCATAAATTTAGATAATTGAATAATGTTGATTATATATATATATATATATATAACTGAATAAACTACTTTTTCTCCCTTTACATATTAGGATTAAGGTATGATTTTATTATTGTTGAAGTTATTACTATTAGATTTCTCCAGTTTTTATTTTCGAAAAAAGAATTCAAGAAGTAGCAAACATATGGACCGCAAGCAAAAGTTTTGTACAGTAGTAAATATATAAAACTATACTGAAAATCTTTACAATCTCCTAACCACTCCCAACATAATAAGGATTACATTCTTATAAT
Organism: Embelia ribes; assembly: GCA_001753735.1. Classification (NCBI taxonomy): domain Eukaryota; kingdom Viridiplantae; phylum Streptophyta; class Magnoliopsida; order Ericales; family Primulaceae; genus Embelia; species Embelia ribes. The sequence goes on from MKEJ01088968.1 coordinate 7,102, forward strand.
TTATTCAAGTTATAATAAACAAAGACCCAACTATTAGTTTACTAGGAAAACTACAATTCCTCTATAATTTTTTTGTATTGAAATTTTTGGTATAAATTTATTTATTTATAATTTTAGAATTAAATTTTAAAAAAAATCATAATTTAAGCACCTCGTAAATTTTATACTACGCATTTGCGTTGGGTCCATGCCTGATAATAAAGTAATTCAAATAAAAACCAGAAAAATAAATGTAAAACATTATCTCAAAGGTGTTGTCCCAAAGTGTAGTTTATTCTTAAATAAATAGATAAATAATGTATATGTCCTAATCTAAATTCTCAACAGCACTAACACTGGATACCCACGTAGTAGTGGGACCCAGAGAATCGAACTTTTCTTTCTCAATAGTTGGGGAGAAAATTTGATTATTTTAATTCGTTTGAAATCTATTATTCATCGTTGAAAAATTTACTGTCGATTGTTACAATGACTGGTAATTTTTTTCAATTAAAATATCAGTTCTCGTTACTTTATTTTATTTAGCAGTTATACAAAAAATTTGAGTTTTTAGCAAAAATGATAACTTAATACATGCTAAGAGATTTCACAATTATTCATCGTAACACTCCTTAAAAAAAACTAGCCAATAAATAAAATTGCCATGTCGAGGCTGCATAAAAATTGAACTCGGCCCACACGCAAAGGAAATCATTGAAGAATATAATACGAAAGAAAAAAAAAAGTTAGTGAAATCTAGTTTTTTGGGTAGAATTTATAACTTAACAACAAATAATATCCCTCAATATATTACTTTCTAATTTGTTGCTCAAGCAACATGCCCATGGAATATTCTAATAGATATGGTCTATGTCAAAGCAGGAATAACCTACTATATTAGCACATGTCAATCCTGTAATTGAATTTTTTATGTGTCTAATATACTAATAACTATTACCTTTAATCAATAATTATGCTGAGTGGCTATATGTCATACAAAATTTGACTTTATATTTTCACCATATTTTTATCACTCACTTGTACAATATAACGTATGTATCCAGAGGAATATGCACAACATAACGGTCCTGCATAAAATTGCATAACATTTACATGAAAATAATATTATCACACATATTACTTTGGAAGTACGTACTTTAGCTTTATATTTCCAATTTTCGTAATAATATGCATAATAGAGTCACAAAAATAAAAGAAAAAATAATTTTATTAGTAAACACCAAGTGCGAGTGGGACTAGTGAAAATAGTTCCTTATATGAAACATTTGACTTTGCTCAACAACATGTTCGAACTTAAATGGTTGAGCTGAAAAATAAATAAAATGTTATCCACTAGCTTGCCACTTTCCATGTGTTTGGCCAGCTGTCCCATCAACATTTGAGAAACGTAAAAATTGCATAAAAGTCCTGGATTATCGTTTTGTGATTTACGAACGGATCGGGATCCTGCTGCTAGGTCTCGAGTCACTCGAGTACGATTTTGTGATCTCTTTCTGAAGTTGGTTTGAGATGTTTTTTCCGATTTCCTATCTATGTCTTCGATTCTTCCTTTCGTCGATCCAAAACTCTATATTTCGCTAATCCCTGAGTAACTCTGCAAGAATTGAGAGGCGATTTCCTCCCAAATACTATCCTATGATTAATGCTTTGAAGAGAGAAAAAGTATTGGCCATTGTCTCGTCTATTTCTCCAAATACTTGTAATACTTTGTATTTTGGGTCACGTCATTACTATTTTGCATCGTTAATCTCTTTACATTAACTATTAGTCACGCTTTACGCTGAAGAATGGGGCACATTTTTTTTCACTGAGGGCGCTAAATTTTATACATTTTGGCACTCGTTAGTGATTTCCGTTGCATGTAATTGATGATTGTAATAACATGTTTTGGCATGGCTAAATGCATAACACAAATATCATCCATGGTTTCGTGCTTCACTTTTGATTACCCAATTCCTTCTATGCTAAGGTATGAGCAAATGAAAGGCATCTTTTGATAAAAAAATGTATTGGAAATTTTAACTTTCTTTTGCGCTTCTTTTGCTTTACAAAAAGGTGATGGTTAATGATAAAAAAATTTAATTTGTATACGTGTTCACTTACGTGAAGATATTACATTGTGTTAATGTTAGGGAATTTTACACGAAGGGGGTAGATTTTGCACATTCATTCAAGAGACTAATATTTACATTTGAAATTCATACTTACCCAAAAGGCTAAACCTATCCGGTAGTAAGTACATTAGTTCATATTAAGTCTCTTTGTTTTTGGTTTCTAACGGATGTAGTTTCACGCATCCTTATAATCTTTTCCTTGCAATTGACCACATTGAACTCCGCCTGAATTTTAATTCTCCACTCCTTTGCCACATCGCTTTTTACTGTCATGCCTTGCCGCATGACCGGCCGTACCTCCAACCGCATTGCCATCTTTACATTTGTGACTCCGATGATAATTCCAACTGTCTTGCTAAATAACCTTCATATGGTACCTCCAACCATGATACGGTCCTTGCATCCACGATCCCAGCGTCTTAAGAGTATTAACCAGAATCATCAGTCTTCGGCTCTAATACCAATTGTTAGGAAGCTTTACATGATGGCGATAGACCTCACACTTGCGCACAGGAAAGTCATATGTACCTTTAGAGCTCATAGCCCCCTAAAAAATCTAAGCCTATAAAGTAATGAAGCCATTAATGTATCTCTTTATCTTTGATTTCTAACCAATGTGGCATCGGTCATCCCAATAATTATTAAATAACAAAAGTTTTGAAATTTTAATTTCAAAACAAATGAAAATTTATATAAGTAACACTGTAACTGTCACGTATTTTATATCATTTGGGTGCAAATTTTGGTAGGAATAATAATTTTTGTCAAAAAAAAAAGAAAAACAAAAACAAAAGTGAAGCTAGGCATCTGAGGATCAGGATCAAATGCTTTTAAGATATGTTTTGGAAATTGAGAGTAGTAGGGTACGTGTATGGCTACATGAAAGAGACCCATCATCAACAATTTTAAAGTGGGAGCACAACTAAGTGGAAGGTGCTTCTTTTCTTTTTTTTGAGGGTGACCAAAATAGACAAAAAAGTTAAATTTACTATAAAATGATGCGAGTTTTTATACGGGTAAAAATTCCATAATACGTCCATTAATGCATCGGCTTACAAGAGAGAGAAAAATAATATTGCTATATCAAAAATCAAACTAAATAATATCTATGCCGTGTGTAAATGTGTGAACGGATAATAGATTGTTACACACGTGCATGTATGCATAAAATTCCATCGTTATGAGATTACGAGGAAAGTAGGGGTGTAAACGAATATGTTTGGATCCGTTTTAGGATTGAAATAGAGCTAATCCGAACTCTACATGTTTTGAAATTTTAGATCCATAATTGAACTAATAGTGGAACAGAACCGAATGGTACTAGAATCATTGATCCCGGTTCTGTTTCAGTTCGGTTCTGAACTTCTGGTTCTCGTGCATCGGATTTGGTTCTATATTATAAATGAATTGATATGAAAATATTATCCTCCAATCTTCCACACATAATCGGTGTTATTCTAAGATTACAATTCCAATGTGAACATTGGAACTAAGTTTGGGAATATGCAATCGACTTTATATCGGAAATATGCATTCAATTGCTTAAATATTGGAATTAAAAGTTTGAAAGTGTATTCGTGGATACTTTATATGTATGTCATGCATATAAGTCTATTTTTCAAAATCTCAAATTTCAATATATATGTGTTAATACATAACTTATATATTATATATAACCAATTCCATAATTGTTCGGGATGAGTTGGGATCTATCCGATTTCTGTTCGATTTTGATTTGGTTTCGGTTTTGAAATATTTGGAACCAAGAATTGAACCAAACTGATGTCCTCGGTTTGGTTTGGTTTTCGGTTCCATCCGATTCCTTGAACCATAAATATTTTTTGTTAATTAAGCAACTCTTAAAGATTGTTAATCGGCTCACTAAGGTCGCACTTCAATTGGACCCTATGTTATTCTTAAGCCCAACCCAACAAAGGTAGTTATAAGGCCCACCGATTATTTAGCAATTTCATACAGGGGATGAAGTCTGTATTCGAAAATGTGTGGGGAATATGGGTCATAAAAAGTTATTAAAATGGCCCAATCTTGATTACGAAGCTGAATAATATATAAATATTATATTAAAATATAATATATCAGATTAATTTTTTAAAAATTTATTGGGAATTGTGACCCTAAATATAATACATCAAATCAGTTTTTTTAAATTATGCAGTGTTGTAGCCTCCCACTCGCCTATATCCCCCCATTGCTCCGTCCTATAAAGCATAAAAAAAAAAAAGGGAAAATCATAAATATACTTATATTTTACAATAGGTTTTTAAAAACTATACATATAAGATAACGTAAGACCCGAAAATCTATTCTTTTCTGATGATGGCAGCTTAATTTAAAAGACCAAGAAACTTTTTAAGTTATTTTTGAGAACCAAATTTCTAAACAAGTTTCTTATGGTAATAATTTTCTATTTATATATAAAAAAAAAAGTACAATAGGCTCTTAATTATGAGTTTCTTTTTATGGTTGGCTTTTAAAACCCTAATTTATACATTATCAATACTTCTATGTGAGATTATTTGAAAATTATGTGTTAACCAAATAAATAAAAATGTGACATACTTTTCAATTTTATACAAATTCCAAATTTCAGGATCAACTCTGTCAATAAGCCTCCACAAAATCTAGCCACGAATCTTGTGTTGATTTCCATATGAAAATACATAATCACAATAGTTTAAATAGCCAATCTCTCACCAACAATCTTGTTTCCATCTCCACAAGAATTTCGACCCAACCATGATCGTAGTTTTGAAAATTTCAATTAGTTCCAATTGAAGTTTTTTTCTTCCAATCTCATTTTTTTTTAAAAGAAAAGAAGAAAAAAGAATTAGCTGCCTTACGCGCAAATAATTTTTTAAAAATTGAATTTCTTTAATAAGGATAGTTTTTGAAATTAAAAAAGCGAGTATAACCGGACTCCTCCGCCCTCAACCGATACCGAATTTATCTCTTGAATAAATACAGGGAAAAAAATTTCATTATAAATATTTTTTTTTCTTCAACAAGTATAGAAAGAAAGAATTAAGTTTGCAGTCCAGACTGTCTTTCCAAAATCTCAAGATAAAAAGAATAGAAGCCTGCAATATTGAATAATGAAAATTTGAATGACCAAAATAGATTATATTTTGAGCGGAACTATTAGATTATATTTGGATTATTAATATTATATTTTGATATAGTTCTTATTAAAAATAGCTTCGTTGTTAGAGTTTATTTTTTACTGATCACTCATTCATTTTTCCTTATTTTCTAGGATTTTTGTGTATATAAAGAGTACAAAATTTGAGTAATTCATCGTAACATCAATAAGAACTCTCTTGTCTTTATTAAATTTGACAGAGTAAAAAACTGATGGTAACAAATAAATTAGAGTAATGCATTGATCACGCATACCATTGAACAAAAGTTGCATTGTATGCACGAGATTGATCCGTGAAGATACCGAAACAAAACAAAGAACCGAAACCGTACCAAAAAATAAATCCTCGTCTTTCCTTATAACATGAATATTTTGTTGAAAATGAAATCATTTCTGTATAATGTCCCAAGCTGTAGATAATTAATGACTAGTTGATTCGCCAACTTTTCAATAGTATCCCTTAAAATTAAAAGTTAGTTTATCGTTTACATCACCTCTAAATTTTTAATATCGATCTAGAGACTAACTCAGAGTCCATTAATTAATCGCTTTGTCTATTTGTCGCGTGCATGGAATTCGTAATCTTCCTATTTGTGAGAGATCTCAGAAAAGCATACATAGGAAATTTTTGCTTGTATTACAAATTTAGTCTTTTCAATTTGAGAATGTACATGCTGATTTTAGAAACCACAATTGTGCATGAGATTTATTCTATTTTTCTAGAATTGTTACAAATGAGTACAGACTTTATTTACATGCTTCTTGTTACTTGGTTCGATAACTTTCACTATTAAGATGTCTAAATTATTAACAATCTTAGAATTCGACTCTTTCCATTTGTTAATGTTACTATATCCGCAACGACCAACTTTAAGCTTTGTTCAAGAATAATTACTATATGTAAATAAAAATTCATGCAGAAATTAATAATATGATAGCTATTTCACTTTTCAGTAAATGAAAAAAATTATATACTTTAATTTATTAAATTACCAAAAACTTGACTGCAGATTATTCTGATCACAGTTTCGAATAATTTCTGATTTTGCAAAATCTTTTTTACACGCCCAAGAGGATCAATTTGTCCTTTGAGAGTCAATAACTAAGAATAAAGCATATGCTCAGGCATAAAATTAACATGTAATTTACTCATCACAAGGTTAATTTATTTATCATAAGGTCACCTCTATTAGACAAAGTAAAAAGTTTATAGGATATATCACAAAAAGCTCAACTACAAGGTTACATATTAGTGCTATAAAAACTAGCACAAAATGTTCTAGTGCTGCTATTTCAAATAACTTAGAAGTTATAATATTCGCGATAAGCAAATTTATTATTCGAAAAGCGCAGAATGATTTAGAGCCAAATCGCCCCCGCCTTTTGGAGCCTAGTCTTTAGGTCCTGCTTGAGGTGCAGAATGTTCACTCACCGACCCCGCCGATTAGCTCTCCCCTGATGAACACAGCTGGCACAGTTGGCCTACACTTGAACTGCCTCGACAGTGCTTGCTCGATTTCCCTACCCCTAGGTATCTCGTCGAGCTCGTACACCTCGGCTTTGACTCCAAACCCGGAGAAAAATGTCTTCATGGTGTGGCACAAGGCACACTGGTTCTTGCTGAAGATAACTAGAGGCTTCTCGGCCACCATGCTCCTTATCGAATCCATTCCTATTGGAAACAAAAGTGTTGCAAAAAGTTTGTGTTTTTGAAAATGGAAGAGCAAAGGTATGCTCTGCTTTGATGATTTTGGAAACACTTAGGGTTTGTTTGGGATTTGAGGTAACATTGTTGCACTTATATATAGTGGGGTACTGGGTTGTGGATAATTCAACTTTTTGAGGAAAAAAGTTGTGTGAAAATTTTGAGAGAATATTAATGTGTTCCATTTAGATATATCGAGATTGATTCCTCAAATGCCCTTTGGACACTAGCAAAAAGTTGGACGGGGACGAATCTCTGCATACGGAAAATAGAGAAGCGTCAATTGTACGGTTACTGTTTTTAAGCATCAACTTGTTTCTGGATTAAAAAAAAAGTCGAAAGCATCTAATATAAACTTATAATTTGTTTAAGGCAAAATAGCAAATAAGCCCAATGTAAAACTCAAGTAGTAAAACACAATTTAACTTTTAAGAAAAAAAAAAAAAGAAAAACTGGAGCACATTGTTACATCCAAACAAACCCATTGCATAGAGACAATTTCTTTTTTCTCTTTTGGGCACTAGTTATTTTTACTGTTGCCTATTCAAAATATAGAAATAAATCAAAAAATTAAACCTAATACATATTCAAGAACTACAATTAACCAACATATACTTTAATGGAATAAAAAGAGATATATCAATCCTAATATTTATTTCAAAGGGGTATGGCGATCGTAAAGCCAGTGAACATATTCATTGTAACTTGTTTTATATCTTCCTAGTGAAAGATTAACTTTTTATAATTCATGTCTCGGAAAAGTCATATGTTAGTGCATGTATTTAGAGGAACATTGAACATAAACAAAAAGTCACGTGTAACTCTATGAAAATTAATTGTGTTTTGTTTTATAGTTGAACTTCAAAATATTAGAAGCCAATGCATTGGTTATGTATAGTGTTATGCTGTGCTTCTTATCAAGGTAGGATCCCTAAAATTTAGTAGTGCAAAACTAATGTTTAAATATACATATATTTTTCAGTTACCAGAAGAATTGCACATGCATTGCACATTATATTTTTCTCGATACAGTTACAATTTGACCATCTTTTTTATTTTCTTAATAGAACAACGATTGATTTGTTTATTATATTTTAACTTATTACTCTTATCATTATTATAATAAAAATATAATGACCATACCTATTATTTTAGTACTATTGTCATAAGTTCCTTGTGAGCATTTCAAATCAAGTAAATAAGGTAATTTAAAAATATAATCATATTTTATTACAAATAAATTTAAAGAAACTAAAAAAATTATATGTAGCGTAACTTTTGTCAACCTAGAAGATGGTTGTCGCAGTATCAATTTTTAAATTTTACAAAGTTTTGTGATGAATTTTTGGTAGACTCATCTCCTTGATTAACATTTATTTTTCTATGCACATTATTAAAATACAAGTTTGCAAATAAAAACCACTTTTTATTTTAGGATATTTAAAAATTCCAGCAAATAATTTTATGTTTGAAAGTAAAAAATAAATAAATAAATATACATATATATATATATATAGGCCACTCATCTTTATTTAAAAAAGATTTTGAATTTCAAAATATAAATTTAATTTTAATTTATAATATTTTGTTAGTGGAGTAAGGTATTTAATGCCTTAATAGCCTTTAATTTAACAAATTACTTGTTTATCCTTTTCATGTTTTTAAATATATGAAAATTTAATGTAATTTTATTGCTTATGAGGGTCATTTTTGGAACCAAAAATTTTTTTTTTTTTAATGGGCTTTATACTTTTATAATAGAGGTAGATAGATATTAATTCCAAAAGTGATTCAATTCACCCATTTTAATGCTAAAGTACTTTAAAAAGGTAATAATAAAACAGTGGTGTTACATCTCATTTTTCAGGAGATAATCTTGCCCTCTTATTGGTAAATATGGTTTCACAAGTCAATTATGTATTTGAATTTAGATATAATTTTCTGCTCAAAGTGGAATGTACCAATAAATGGATATTGTTGTAAGCACCTATATATATATATTGTAGAAGTATTAAGTGCTAATACTCTTGTTACCAAGGAATTTAGTCTTAAAAAATTTATGTTGGTTTTATTTCAAAAGTTAATGAGAAGGGAGCATTACAAATTTAACATGACTTTATGTTTATAAATTTATGATGACAAAAAGATGCACTAATATTGCTAATAACTTTCATAAATAAATTCGTAATTTTCTTTACTGTTTTTTTTTTTTTTT
>MKEJ01088970.1:0-11287 GCA_001753735.1 Embelia ribes
TCTATATTAATTGATTTTTTTGTTAATGTAAGTACAAATCAAATCCAACCTATTTTTTTATAAATGGAGGAAGAACAAATGAGTTAGTATATGAATCAAACTCAATGCCCAATATTGGTAAATTATTGGCCGGCAAAAATAATTCATATTAATTTATATGCATGTGATGTTCAAATGCATGACAAATTTAATGCGCTCTTGGTGTAAGAATTCACGCAACGGTGATAAATATAAACTTTGCGAAATTACTGAACCTGTCAATTTTATTTTGGTTGAGAGGTTTGATATACCGTTTTTGAGCTGCAAAATAATTATCACATCATTATGTATTATTGTACTACAATTATGCTCACTCTATATCTCTCTCTCTCTCTCTATATATATATATGTATGTATGTATATTACTCTGAATTGGTTGGTTGTCTCTTTGTGGGACTTGTATTTTCTCCCTAATAAAGAATTAACAAATGGGTACGGATGTGTTTATCCTAATAAGATAGCACTTTTACCTTTAGTTTTGTAAATAATAAACACATGCATCATGCTAATTCAGTCAAAAGAGGTTAAAAAATTCTATATATGTGATCAATATGAAGCTTCCAACGATTCGTTGCATTTAGCTTTATTAGTTCTCTTTTGTATGCACAGTAGAATCTAATTGGTGGGTTCCATTATGCGTGGGACTAAGATTTTTCAAAAATAAAATAAAGGAGAAAAAGAAACCATACTTAATAATTGCTTTACTTAATTTTTTGTAGTCTAATTACACTATTTTACCCCGCGATTTAAGATGTTAAAACTTAAGTCCACATTTTAATAAGTGGAAACCAATTTTCATTCACCGACAAAGTATTATTAACCAAAAGGACTATAAGTTCCATAAATGAAAAGTGAAGGGGCCCTTAGTTATTCTACCTCTTTCCGAATCCTCCTTGACATTGTTAGGGATGCAAATGAATCGAACAGTTAATGAATAAGTTTTGGCTTTGCTCGGGCTCCTTCATTTGATAAATTGGTCGAATCTGAATAGCAAAATAGACATCATTAGATAAATGAACTGAGTTTGAACAACCTCTGTTTCTGCTCGTTAAGGGGTAAGACTCATTAGATTAAACTATTTGTATGTATATATTTTAAATTAGAGATAGTAACTTACATACATAAATGCATATAGTTTATTTTGAAATATGATAAATTAAGAAAATTTGCCTTTCACCTTAATGATATACTTTTTTAATAACTTTATACTTTTATAATTATAATTCATTATTGAGTTGAAAAAATTATATAATGTCGTAATTATTTAATATATTCCCTAATATGTGATTATTAGGTGATGATTCTATAAATTTTCAAGTTGATGCTATTTGTTTAAATATTTAATATAATAATGACAAATAATATATATAAATTTGAAGGAACTAAAATATTCATTAACAGTTTCAGTTCGGTTCAAATTCGTGCAATCTGAGCCTGAACAAAAAAAGAAGGTTGATTCTGAACAAATACTCTCTGAACAAACGAGCCGACCCCGAACAGAAAAGAATTGGATCGGGTCATTTGATTGTGAGTGGTGAACATATCCCAGGCCCGGCTATCCTAGAACTGGATGAAAAGTCTAACATTTGAAAGAGAGTAAAACAACCAAAAGTTTAATGAGCTGAGAACCATAGCCAGCCACTCAAGTGACAGGGATATATAGCTTTTATATTTGCTTTATCCATCTGAGTTTGTGTGATGCATAAATGAATTTACATACTTTTCAGTAAGACTTATTCCCTACCTTCCCAGAAGCTGAAAAAAATGAAACTTGAATTTGCTTTCAAGTTGGGACATTTGTGGGGTAAAATGGATTTGCTACAAACATTGGAGACAAAATTGTAATTAATCATAATTTCTTTAATTTTGTAAATATAAGCATAGAGTTGGAGTACTTATAACTAGGATGGAATTGAAAATAAAAATGGGGTGGAAGTTAGTAGCTAGGCTAATACAAAAACAAATAGTCCTGTTATAAGCTGACAATATTGAGCTGTAAGCACTTGGAATATTCAAGCTTACAATATCTTACCACCATGAATTGTTGCAAGTGCAAAACAAGATAAGCGAGCATTGTGATTTAAAAGGTTGTTTGTAATAATTAAAAAAAAAAAAAGGATGTGTATTAGCATTATATTATGGTAATTATTGACCCAACAATTATTAAATTGCATGCGTGGCTTTGTTGAATAAAATATGCTAATTATTGGTCCCAACAGCTCTTTAACATGGGCTTATATGATTTCTTTCAGAGAGATTGAAAAATGGAATTTTCTTATCTTTTTAATGAAATTTGTCACCAAACATATGGTTCGTGAACCAATAAGAAAACAACACTGATAAATAAAAGCCAACCCAATTATCAATCAAGAATTGTATAATTCAATTTTGTTTGGGTTGAAAAGGTCTATTGATGGAACAACCACCCATCAAAGGAGGCGTGGAGAATTTGACAACGTTTTTGCACTGCTTATATTTTGTTTTATTACACCTTTTGTTTTCCAAAATGAAATTAAAACCTATGGCTAATTTTCGCCTTTCATTTTCTTCAAAAACAATTATGTTGCCTCGTGAAATAAAATTTTACATACAAATGATCGATTCTAAATATTGAAGAGAAAATAAAACACCACTATAATGGATCTCGTGGGGTGTTGCTAGTGGTTCGAATTCATACTACGGGAAATATTGTAAAACAACTAATTATTTACGCCAAAATTTAAATTATAATATATTTTGGTGCTCATAATTTAAATTTAAAAGAATGGTTATGAGAAGTTGGTAATAAGTTTTGTTATAAATACAAGAACAATCATTCGGAAAAAATAACACACAAAAATCACTCCAAGACATGGGTTTCTTTTTCTATCTAGGAGTATGAGTAATTTAATTTAACTTAGACGTAGGGCTAGATTAATATTGTTTGATTGTATTTCTTTGTACTGAGCAATCGAGCACGATCCTCGTTCTTTATATCCTTTGCATCGAGTTATTGATGTTGAATAATAAAATTATTTTTATTATTCATTGTCTTGTTTGTTACAATTCACTTCTATCATTATTTTGAGAGATTGATATTGGCTTCATTTATTACATTTCTATCAATCATTATTTTGCAATATTTATATCAATATAGCCATACACTTTAAATAAATCCGGAAACTAAGGTATGAAAAAACACAATCCACCTTTATAAGTTGACAGGGCCTTATTTCGAAATCGAATTTTATCCTTCAAAAGGTTGATAATCTGAAAAAGGTGAACACTAACATAGCCTATTCTAAGTCATCAAATCGCAATGCGGAAGAGGGAAGAAAAACGAGAATGAGAGGGTGATAACATCACACCTATAGGCCAAACACCTTGAGAACGGGAGATGAAACGAAAATTAGGAGCGGGAGTGTTATCATCGATGAAGAATTAGGTGACTCAGAGTCCGTCCCAAGTCAAGATAAAATAAGAGGGTTACAGTAGGTTAACGAGCGGTTATAAAAAATAATCAAACCATATAAAATGAAACCAAATAAGAATTTCGTTGGGGTGTTCCTTACTTTGTAACGAGCTACATCAGATCCCGGCGGGCAAGGGTGCAGGCGAGGGTTGGGGCATTCCTTCCGCAACGCGCTACATCGAACCCCGAGTATAGTGATAAATTAGTAAGGGTATAAGCTAAGGTGTTCCTTGAAGTGGTGCATTACATCGGCACCCTAGTGTGACAAAAAAATAGGCAAGGATTTTTGTATTTACATGAACGGGTAAAAAAAGTCAATCCATGGAAATAGAATCGATTTGGTATCTTAGAACATAAAGGGTCATTGATTAGTTGACTAACTGAGATGGTCGATTGGCTGAGATTGAAGAAGTGATTAATAGAAGATAAATAAGTATTTTGTGTCTTCAAGAAACTAAATAGGTTGGTGAGAAATTTAGAGAGATAGCACCACGGAGTTATAAGTTATGGTATACGAGTAAGGATAAGAATAGAAATGGGGTAGGAGTAATTGTTTACCGGATTTTATTTAAGATGTAGTCGAGGTGAATAGAAAGAATGATCGAATTTTATTTATTAAACTTATACTAAGTAAGGAGAATATAAATGTGCTAAGTATTTATGTAACTTAAATAGGTCTAAATGAGAATACTAATAGGAGATTTTAGGAGTATTTAAAAGATTAAGTATAAGATATAACTAATGAAGAAAAGCTTTATCTTTGAGGGCATCTAAACGAACATGTGGGTGAAAGTCGAGATGGTTTTGAATGTGTATACGGGGGGATATAGTTTTAGATATAGAAATAGTGCCGAAGATTCCCTTTTGAAGCTTACTACAGCTTATAATTTGATGTTAATAATACTTGGTTTTAAAAACAAAAATCACATTTTGTGACATATAGAAGTAGGGCAAATGTTAGTCAGATTAATTTTTTCTTTACTAGAAAGTGGATAAAAAGTTATGTAAGGATTATAAAATTATTCCATGAGAGACTGTCGCCATGCATCATATACACTTTTGGATGTTTGTATATAAAACTAGCAAAATAAAAAGAACCTATTTCAAGAATCGAGGATTAAGTGGTATAAGTAGAAAGATATGGAAATGATACCATTTAAGGATAAGGTAATTAAAAGGCTAATTAGGAGAGCAATATATATATAAATTTAATATGGATGAAAATAATACAGTGTATAAATAGAGTGACTAAGGGCATACTTGGTGAATCTTGGGGAAGAATGGCCCCTTAAAAAAAATTTGGTGGTAGATTGAAGAGGTGAAAGTAGCGGTTAAAGCAAAATAACAGATTTATAGAGAGCTAAAAAAGTGTTAGAATGATCAAACTTATGAGAGACACAAAGAAACAAAAAAGAAAGTTAAAAAAGGTTATCCATGATGCAAAATCTAAAGTTCAGAATGAGTTATATAAAAGATTGGATTTAAAAGAAGGAGAAAATGAATTATTTAGAATTGCGAGACTAAAAGATAAGAAAAAAAAATTGAATAATGTAAGGTGCATAAAGAATATTAATGACAAGGTGTTAGTAAAAGATGATGAGATAAAATGATGATAGAAAGATTAATTTGGTAATCTTTTTTATGGTGATCAAACTAGTAATATAGGTGATGTCACGATGATTAGTCCGTAAAATTGTACAAACTAAGATTATAATACGATACATTTAAGTTATTTATCTTGCATATCTTGTGTGAAACTCGTTATCTTTTGGTATTACGGGTTTTGATTTATTTGATAAAGATAAAGAGCTTTAGTGGACTTTTTACGAGACAATAGACACAACAGTGAAGATGCATAGATTTTTAAGACTCAAGGTGATGATTTTGGGTTATTAGAAGACTTGAAAAAGAGTAAAAGTGATAAAGGAAGTGCAAAAGAGGAATTTGGAAAGTCTGCCAACGGACCACATTATCAAACTGATCGATCCAACATCAATTGGATCGATCCAACTGCTTCCAATTTAGAATCTGATTCAGCAAATGATAAATGCAGAATAGACAGTTTTAGATATTTGCAAATCAGGAAACTCCAGAATATGAAGTTTTAGATATTGCAAATCAGGAAACTCCAGAATAGACAATTTTTAGTATTATATAAAGAATTGATCTTGTTGTTTAGTCTCATTCATTGTTCATTATTCTCTTTCTATTGTTTTGCTGGAGACTTTGGAGAATTGTGGAGATTCAAGCATTCAATAAAAGTTTGTGAGTTGTTCTTTTTATTTAATTAGTTTTTTACGTAATAGAAGTAATAATTGCTAGTTCTCGTAGTTTAGATTCGTTTATAATTATCGTAATCATAATTGATCATCGTTATTTCAAGTTATATTATTTGAGTATGGATTGTTATTTAATTATCGTTGTTTTCATCATTAACATGCTAGGCTAGGGCTCTTTTTTTGCCTAGGGGATGAAGATGATTTAACGGATTTGACTTAACCCTAACTAATGAGTATGATTTTAATAAACTTAATCTAAAAATTGAATTAGTCTAAAATTTAGGATTTTTAACTTGTTCAGTATCTTAGAAATCATCTAGTCATAATTTTAGTGTCTGACAATCACCTGATGACACACTTGGCTGAAGTAAACCAGATCAATACACATAAGTGATTTTCTAGATTAACAATCTTTTGGAGCTCATTAATTAGATCAATTAGGGAGAAGAAGTTAAATAATTGGATTCCTCGTACAGGAAAAAAATTAATTATTATAGATAATTCGTACTTATCTCGTGTGTTCAATTATTTTTAAATTATCATTAGTTTAGTTTAGTTAGTTAGTTCAAGATCAAATCAAACAACCCAAGAAATTTAGGAGTAGTTTAATGTAGCAAATTACATGGATTGGATTAAAAATCGTATAAATTAAATTGCGTGTTAGACTGATATTAAGTATTTATGGGATCAATAGGAGTCCTTTAATTCGATACTTAGTACTTACTGAGATAAAACTAAACAGTTCTTAGTATGCTTGTTAGGTTCTAAATCTGCACGTTTAAGGAGCAGTCAAGTTTTTTGGCACCGTTGCCGAAGACTCCTCAAATGGAATGCCGAAAATTTTGATGAATCGCATTTGTTTTTACATTTTTTTATTCTTTCCCTTCTTTTCTTACACTTAGTAAGTAGTGGAATCCCAAAATTCTACCGGTTACTAGACTGCAGAAGTGGCTCTTTGATACCAAGACCGAATCAGATCCATCGACTCCTGTGATGGAAAACCGAAATAATCAGTTACAACTCTCGTCGGTGGGAGCTACAACGCTAAATAATCCCAATGGTAACAACAACCAAGATAGCATTCCCCAAGGTGATCTTGATCTCAAAGAAGGTAATGGCCCTCCCCTAGCCTTAAAAAACCCAGGGCATGTTGCTAACGTAAATCAGTAACAATGGGCTGCATATCAAGCATTTCTGGTGGCTCAACAAGCCCCTCCTCCAATTCCTCCGCAATACAATAATCCTCCACATCCGCAGTATCAAAATCCTCTGCAATATAATAATCTTCTGCAATATAATCAATATCCTCATCCTCCTATTAACCAAATGAATTTACCTGTCGAGCAAGTGCTACATCCACCAAAGAGAGGTGCAGTTTCATGAATCATTTTTCCGGTAGCACAAGGCAATTTTAAGTGTAAACCTGGCATGATCCGTAGTGTACTGGAATTTAATGGGTTTGAATCTGAAAGTGCATACGACTTCATAAACGACTATGTTCAAATTTGTTCCACATTCGGCGATGAAGGAGTCTCTGAGGATGTCGTATGCCTGCATCTTTTTCCATTTGCCTTGAAAAATAAGGCGCGACAATGGCTTAATTCTCTTCCTCCACAATCTATTACTACCTGGGAAGAGATGCAAACCATCTTTCTCAACAAATACTTCTCTCACCATCAAACTCTTCACTTTCAAGAGTAGATTTCTCAATTTGTTTACTCCCCACCCAAAATTTTTTATCAATCATGGGAGGGTTTAAAGATCTCTTAAGATTGTGCCCACATCATGATTTCGATAAGTAGCATCTTGTTAAATTCTTCCATACATCCTTAAGTTCTACTCTTAAACAAATTATTTTCACTATGTGTGGTGGAAATTTGTTAAAGAAAACCACTGCTGAAATTTGACAATTCTTTATTGAATTATCCGATGAATGAAGGACTTAGGATGATTCACCAATCACAAAGGCAACTTTTAATACTACTAAGGATACCCCGTCAAAAGGAGGTATGTGCCACCTTTTGAAGCTAATGGGTAGAAAGTAAAGTACATTGCACTGCAAAAGAAGATGGAAGTTATGGAATTGGGGAAAGCCAATACAATGTCCACTCCATCCGTGTTGTCATGTGCAATTTTTGCCAAGGCAAAGGGCACAAAATGGATGATTGTTATCAAGCCGCTTTAATGAAGGATATGTACTATACCCAATTCTAAGCCATACAATATCCAAATCAACAACCTTATTTTAATCAGTAGCAATATCCAAATTCAATGCAGTATTCTAATCAACAACACAAAAATTCAGGTCTGGGTAATCCATTTTCGCAGGCTTCTAATTATGGGTGGAAGGGGCAATAAGGATAAAACTGGAGGAATGAGACACCTTAGCCTCAAACTAACCAGCTGAGGCCAACTTAAAAGTATTTAGGCCCTCACCAATATCAAATAGAGCAGAAACCTCTGGTTCTTGAACAAATAGTAGATATTATGGAGAGGGATATACGCAATGTGAAAAGAGAAGTTAGGGATTTGACTTTCAAAATACGTGAAATGACTAAAATTCTCCACAAGCTCGGGTAAGGTAAATTCCCTGCTTAGCCTGAGCCTCACCCACCGAAACCAGTACATTTTGTTGATGCTCAATCCTCGGGATCCGGATCTACTGATCAAGTATATGCTGTGACAATGATGAGAAGTGGAAAAGAAATTCCTAATAAGAGTGAGGATCCCCAAAATTTCAGTGGCTCTGATCGATCCAACAACACTTGGATCGATTCAAATGGGAAAAATCAGACTCTTAAAATTCCGTACTCTCAACAGGTTCCAAATACTTCTATAATGGCCCATAATGTGATAATTCCTAATAAACCATCAAATAATCTTACTAAAGAAGTTGAGAATGAAAGGGAAGTAGGGACAAAGAGTGAGGAGAATTTGGACTTGGAAAAGTATAAATATAGACCACCAGTCCCTCAAAAACATAGTCCTCCTTGATCGTCTGACCCTAAAGAAGATATCCTTATGACATTAAAGTAGGTTAAAAGTAATAAATCTCTTCTAAACATCATAGGATATGATTTTATGTACACTAAATGTCTTACGGATTTGTATGTTGATAAACGAAAGATCGATGAGAATAATCAAATCTATATTACTGAAAGCGCAAGAGCAATCTTTCAATCACGTCTTCCTATTAAGTATAAGGATTTCGGATATCCTACTATATCGTGTGTGGTTAGAGATTTTGCGATTAATCATGTCGTGCTTGATGTTGGGGCGAGTGTGAACCTATTACCCTATGCAGTTTATAACTAACTAGGGATAGGTAAACTCAAGCCGGTCGAGATAAAACTGCATTTTAGTAATGAAAAGTGCAAATTTGCTATGGGCATAGTTAAGGATATACTTGTGCAGATAGGCAAGTTTATCTATCCCATTGATTTTGTGGTGTTGGATACCGATGTGGCATATACTTTTGTTCCTATCATTCTTGGACGTTCTTTTCTGGCAACATCCAATGCGTTTATCAATTATTATAGTAGTGCGATGGAGATTTCGTGGGGACAACAAAAAGTCTTATTAAAAATATTTAATATCCATCCAGTCTAAGAGTCGAGCGATACGGCAAAAGATGATGAGTTTGTACTAGCATGTGAGGTGATCTCTCGAGTTAGACAAGATAGAGTTGTTTTAAAGCAAACTTTATTTAGCAAGAGAACACCTAGATGAAAGTTTGATAAAATTGGTGATGTAGAGATAGGTTATTTTTTTGGAGATGGCATGAGGATAGATCATACCTTGATAGATGAGGAATTAGTTTCAAAAGATATTAAGACTAGGCATCCGATTAGGTTGAAAGGAGATGATGATAGCTCAGTTGGAGGTACTATGCCTAGAATTCAACAGAGAAAATATGTGGAGTATACACGTAGTCGAGTGGATCTTGGCAATCCACCTGATTATGGTTGAGCGTATCATTTTTTATTGAGCGTTTTTGTATGTATTTTGTTCTTTTTCTTTTTCTTTTCCTTTCTTTTATTTATTTATTTTTTGTTTCTTTTTATTTAGTGGTCCACCTCTTTACTTTATTGAACATAGGAACTCTGATTGGTTTAGGTAGGGGCTGTATGCAACATCTCGGTATATTCGAAAACGGGCCAAAAAAAAAAATTCCGAAAATTGGTCACATATTTGGGGTTCGGTACCTAATTGGTGTCATCGTAGGATCTTTTTAAGACTTAGATTTTATTTTTGTAACCTTGATGGAGTCCAAAAAATTACAGTAGGTCTGATTGATCCAACTTATTGGATTTATCCAAAGGCATAAACCGATCAATCTAACAACAATTTGATCAATCAATCAGGCTTTTGTTGAACTGGTTTGTTAGGGACTGGAGATGGTAGTAATTTTATTTTTGTTTTCATAGCTTGTATTTTTTTTAGTTAAAATTGATGTACTAATTTGGGACATTTGGCTACTAATGGTCAAAATATTATCGATAAGCAAGTTTTGTAATGTTTATATATATAAAACAATACTTAGTTGTTATTTCATAATCATATGCATATGTTTATCTGTTTTTATGTATTGTTATACAATAATCATGCACTACGATATTTTATATTTATTAGGCCATATGATGTTTTGATCGCATGTATTTGGTCCATAATCTGTGTTTTGGCAGGTATAATTTCAAAAAATGCACTGTATGAAATAATAGGCGGTATTAGATGCCTATTTTCGCGCATTAATTATTATTTGGTACATGTTCTCATTTCTTCTTTGTTACATATTTTGACAGTTAATTTTATTTTATGTTGTTTCTATCTTACTGCTGTATTAGGCATATTACGAGTATATCTGTGATAAGAAGAAGTAATAATAAACTGGTAAATAAATAAGTTGGGAGGTTTTAGAATAGTCTCGTTAGTGTGTATGCGTTTGAGTTCCAAATATTTTTTAAAAAAATATATAAATAGTTTCGAGTTGGTTTGAGTAGGTGTAAATGAAGTTGGTTAACTACTTTAACTTAACTAATTATACCTATAGGCTAAGTTGAGAAAGTGCTACCTAAAGGAAGTTAGTTAAGAAATTGATAAAATTGAACTTGAGAGTAAGTTGAACTAATTTGAGAGCATATAAATGAATTGACTTGAAAGAAATAAGACTCATTAAATATGATTTTAAGAAAGGGTAACTTATAATATTAATGGTTTAAATATGCTTAATAGTTAAGTGATAGTTGAAGAGGCCAAAGAGCCTATCATGGTAGAAATAAACACGCCATTTATATAGCCCGAGATGGATAATGGACGCAACGCGCTATTCATAGCCCGAAAAAGGTAACAGAATACGGTGGAGTTCGGTTGGGATAAAAAAAATTCAACTACCATGATAACTAAGTGACGGATATGTCATAAGAAGTAAAGAAGAAAGCATGGAGACCAACTGTTTCAAGGCAAAATTGTCGAAAACTGATTATTTAAATAAGTACACTTGTTCATAACTATTTTGAGT
>MKEJ01088981.1:0-10691 GCA_001753735.1 Embelia ribes
TATTATTTTTGCACCCCTAACACTTTCTTCTATTTATAACCAAATTCTTGAAGAACTCGACATTGCATGGTGGGTTAAGCATACGTACTTCATCGCGTAATAGTGTAACGCCCATGCAATGCACGAATTATACATAAATAAAAGACAAGTACATTGATTTTTTTTATTTTTTATTTTTTAAGGTGAAGACAAGTAGATTGATGATACTGTCACTCTCAAATGAGATTGGGCAGTTATCGATGGGAAAAACATATGGGCTGTGTTTTTTTCATTTTTCATTTTGCAATTTTTCTTTTCAGTATTAACAAGGAAAGGAACTTATATTTCTAATATAATAATAATTGAGAATAACAATTAGAGTAATTTTCCGTTTTGTAATATTTATTCCAAAACTTTTAATTCTGGGGGCAAACCTTGTTAGTGAATATCAAAATCAATTTCATGCTTCATACGTTTGAGATACTTTCAAAAACTTTTGAATCATCGCCTAAAGAATTAATCTTTTTTAAATCAAATAAGAAAGCAGAAAATGTTTCATATGTTCGAAAATTTTCATATTTACTTTGAATTAAGGTCCTTTCCCTTAATATTTTTTTTCAAATGTAATATTCGTGATTTAAAAAAAAAAAGATTAAGATAATAACTATCAAAGGAACATCATCTAAAAGTTTTTGACTTTTTCAACCAAACAAAAAGCTAAATTTTAAATAACAAAATAGTCTAATTTAGTTTTTATTTTAATTTTACTCGTCAAAACTAGGAGCATCTTTCTTCATATTTTTAGAATGGATTTCATTTTTCTTATCATATCAATAGCATATTGAAATTTGAGGCTTGGAAGTATAATTAGACAGCCGCATTATTCACGTAAAGCCATTGTTGAATAGAATTAAAATTATTATGGTCAAAATATTCATGGTACGCTCCAATAAAAATTTTCATTATATAATATTGGTATACAACTTAAAGTAATGTTGATTTGTTGCAAAGAATTGCAAGAAACTTAACAAATTAATTGCTCACAAAAAATGTCACTTTTCAAATCTTAAGAGTAGTTACATGGAAAGTGTATGTATAAATTTTCATGATATTTAGCTAAAAGAAAATAAAATAAAATTGTATAGAATCAATATCAAAAGAATGGGTTGGAATTAATGTATCATGTTTTTAATTCTTTTACAATCAATTTATATGGTAAAAATAAATATTAATTTATATTGATCATAGTAGTATCTTCCATAATTTGTCTGGAGTAATTATACAACTAATACTCCATACAGAATCCAGTGCAAGAAAAAATTATTTTATCTTTATTTTTTCAAAAGTTTTGGAAAATACTGTGGTAATTATAAATTATTTAATTTTATTGTTTTAATTAATTTGAAAAAATAAAAATGAATGTTTTTGGTAAAGATAATGAAAACTGGAGGGTAGAAATAAAATATAATTCCATTCCATAGAGAACATAACACCATTCACACCAATTTTTCTCATTTAATATCTACATCTAACTTTTATAAATCTTTCTCTCCTAATAAAAATCCACATTCAGAAAATCGTCCATATAATTTTTTATAAAATTTTGTTAAAAGATTACTAGAATAATTATATATATTATAATAAAATATAAAATTTCACTTTCTTTAATCTCAATCCGAGTTTTAAAGATTTGCTAGAAAAAAAAAATTTAATAGATAATTTATAAATAATAAATTTTTTCATTAAGAAATCTAATGGAACATATATGAAAAAAATTTACAAACTAAAAATAATAGAAATACTATTATGAGATATATCTTTACTTTGACTTTTCAAATTAGAAATTAATGAGAAAAAATTTATCGTTTGGTATGGATACTCTAACGGTAGGGTGGGCCCAATGATATATATGCATTCAAATGGAAGGGATAAGAAACGTGGGATTTTCATGGACATGTACACAACCGACACATATTATTATATAAAAAAAAATCTACATAGCATTATATAAATATTAATACGCAAAAAAGAGAGTAGTTATTTTATGTTATATTAATTTTCTTTTTTATATATTAATATTTTATCTTCTATTTGTCAATATTTATATTGTAATTTATGATAAAAAAAATAATGTTATTCCATGGTTTGTAATATTTGTTTGTATGTTATGTGATTATCTTGATTTAACCAATTCTATATAATTGATGCTTAATTTGTCTTCTTCAGCCACGTGGGTTAGCACTGGCATTAATATTTTAGTCAATCAATTTGCACTTCGTTTCGCACCCTTCTTTTACTTTTGTTATAAAACTATATATGGTAAATTTTAGATAGTTGTGTTTTTGTAATTTATTTCTGTTTTTTGAAGTGTAAAAAGTAATATTAGGGGTGTTTTGAAATTTTGATTTTATTTTTTTATTAATTATCATAATAAATTCAATTATATTTATTAAATTCTTTAAATATATATATTTTTATAATAAGAAACATAATTTTACTAACTGCTATATTACTTATCAAATTAACTTTCAAATTTATTTATTGCATCTAAAATCTATTTTTAAAAATAATTTTGAAATCAAATTTTAAAAAATACCAAAATTCCTAAATTGGACCTTAGCTTTTCTGATGAGCTGTTTATCACACTTTTTTGATTAATTTATTACATGCTCGTCTTCATTGAAAGAATCCAAGGTTCACTTATGATTTGCGTACTTTATTTTGAGATGCGGAGATTATTAAATTTTTTAATGATGTTTTTTTATCGTACTTTTTAACATTTAGAATCTTTTAGTCAATTCTTATTTTGGCTTAATGTACAACTTATATTGTACTTTGTCTTGTATTTTTCTAATGTTGAGCTTTAATGCTTAATTATAAATTTTGGTGTCGTACTTTTATTAGTAATGAATTTAGTGATAAATTCAATAAAATAATTCAATTGCTATTATGATCCAAACAAATGCATCTTGGATTTATAATTTTGGATTAATAGTCCAACTTTTTTTACTTATTCCATTGTAATCCAGATGGGATTAATGGTATAGGTATTAACAATCATATCTTTGCATAGATTGTGTTTATCAATAAATTTGTTTAAGAATTTAAATTTTAGATTATGTAAGTTTTAGATATTTATTTTTATTTCTAACTATCTATTTTCATTACGGTTACTCGATAAATAGAGGAACTCTGTAACCGTCTCTAATAAGCCAAAAAAATTATTAATAAAAGTTTTCATTAGCTTTTATTTGTTTCCTCCAAATTTCTTCTTGGTATCAGAGCTACCGATCTGAAGCATTTGAAAATTCATGCAACCCCATCACAAATGCCGCATGCCCAACAATCTCATTTACAAGTAAGCAAAAAAATAAAAATAAAAAAGCATACAACCCATTCCAACAAGTTCAAGATATCTCCCGCTACTCCCTCCTCTTCAATTAGTGGAAACAGGCCAGATCGTGAAAAAACAAATAGAGCAAGCCAATCACCACAATACTCAAGCCTCAAACTCCTAGTTACTTGGAACTTACAAACATTCAAGCAACACCAGACTTGGTACAGTATCAACAACACACCCCTATTCATCAAATCTTTTTTTAACCAAAAAATATATCCACCCTGCTTCGTCAAATTGAGGATGCAAAATCGATCAACGTCTAGTAGGTAACAATTTCATGGCCACAACCAAAATGCTTAAAGGCATCAAAGACACAACATTTTTCTTGAGCAATCAAATTGTTCACTAAGCATAACTTGCCCAAAAAATTTGAAAGAAAATGCTAAAAAAAATAATAATAAATAAATAGAGAACACGAATGAGAGTATCTGTGCAAGTCGTCTTTAACATAGAGACATGACGACCTCTACACCAAGCGTATGTGTACCAATAAGTGTGTTTGAAATTTTGAATTTTAAATTACGTTAGTTTATGAGATTTGCTTTTATCTCTAATTATCTATTTTCATTATGGTTCATTTATAAATAAATGAACTCTGTAACCGGCTCTAATAAGCCAAAAAAAAAAAATATTAATAAAAATTTTCATTAGCTTTTATTTATTCCTCTAAATTTCTCCTATAGCACTATTAGTATGGCAACCAAACATGCCTTGGAGTTTATGTGTTAATACCATTATCCTCTTTCTTTACAATTTAATTTTTACTCAATGACAACCAAAGTCTTTCACACCCATTCTTTTTTTGGCCGATGGCACAAAAGAATATGTTGTGAATTGTTAACACACACAGAGAGACAGAAATCGTGGATAGAAAAAGAGAAACCAGCGGTGGCTCGGAGAGAGAGATGTGCAAAGTAGAGAAAGAGTCGAGTGTTTTGGGGTTTCAATTTTTTAGGTTCCAAAGGTAAAAAATATCCAAAATATTATATTTTGCAAATATTATTAAATAGAGGCCATTTGATCAATTTTGTATAGTCGTAAAAATTTTGTATAGTTGTAAGGTCATTTACTCTATTTTCTCAGGTAATGATGGGGTTGTGGGTGTTGATGGATTGTAGTTTAAAGGTAGTGGTAACTGATTTTAGATTTAGGGTTTTGTTTTGATTTTGGTCCTCAGAAAAAATAGGTATGATACCATATTAATTTCGGAAAAAATAGACTATGTATTGCTTAATCATAATGTTGTACAAAGGCTCAAATATATAGACCTATGCAGGGACATAACCGAGGAATATGAAATTACATGTAAGTATATAAAACTATATAACTTAGCAGAAAACGATAAATAGTACAATTTTTTTTTTCTAAAATATCAAATATTGTGATTAAGTCCCCAGTTTTATTTTATTTTATTTTTTAAAATTCTTGTAGCAATCAATTAGCTGTTGCAAGTCTAGGGGTTGTCAATTATTTGAGTACTCTTTTTTAGTTGAACCTCCACATGCCTATGAATATATATTATCCAATATTCAAGTCCAAATTTCTAAAAGAGGAGACATTATACAATTTATGGCATCTTTTTGGGACGACAATTTTTAGCATCTTTGCATCTCCATATGCGATGTCGTCTCGGTACAATAATTTGTTTTCCTTGTAATTTACGAGAATTAATGTATTTTCATGGCAAATCAGTACAAACAAAGTACAATTTACTATTATTATTTTTAATTTATATTAGCTGCAATAAATTATTTTTAATTTATAACAATATTATCTCTAGAATACAATAATTAAAAAAAAAATCATGTTCATCAAGAAGAAAAAGTTTCAGAGTAAATTCACAAAATCATTGCAATCACTATGTAAAAGAAATTCTTTCACGATACAAAATACTTTCTCCATTATTTTTTAAATGATCATTTAGGTTTGGATACACATATTAAGAAAATAATTGATAAAAATAGATTAATCGTGACTTTTAGCATTTCAAAAAAATTAAACCTATATTACACCCCTTCCCTCTCTCCTCTTTTTCTTTCTCTCTTGCTATCTTTGGGAAGTAAAAGAATAGTTAATGAAAGGGTACTTTGGTAGCTTATTAATTTTCAAACTTTAAATTATGAAAGGATTAATTAAAAAAAATTCAATTTTGATAGAAAGTCTCATAATAAAGAATGAGGAGTAACTAAAATTAAATTAACAATAAATGGCCTTATTTAATATCATTACTGTTACCATTGCTATAAAATCTCTTCAATTTTTGAAAATAGTTACTACAAATACCGTAACCATTGGAATAAAATATGTCATTTAATTGACAAAAAAATATTAAAATCAAAATAAAAAAATGCTAACCAAGTATCTTTCGCATTTATTTACCCAAAAAGTCTAATTAGATTAAAAATTATTAATCAAAGAAACGCTAAAGACAATATTATACCATAATAAACCTTGACAAAAAATTTATCCATGACACTCTGTTAAATTATATAAAAGAAAATAAAAATTTTCTTTTATCGATATTATATCATAAAAAATAGGGAGACAACTAATTGTCTATCTATTCTAAATGATATAATATCAATAAGCAAATCAAATCAAATTAAATCTGTAAAGTAATATCAAATCAAATCATGGTTAAGAAACAAAGATAGACTAGAAAAAATATAGATATATATATAATCTCCCAATAAATATAAGTTAATCAATCTAATCTTCAATTAAATCTAGTCAAACCCGGTCAATTTCATATTATCTTTAATACTCTCTATTATAATGATGTTCAAAATACATCACGATCATTACAGTAAACATTACAACAAAATCTCTTATTTGGTTAAAAAAAAAATGAACTAAAATATTGGGACGAAGTAAGTACCATTTTAAGTACTAAATGCACTTAAAAGTCAAAAGTCTCCAACCGATAAAAAATAAATTTTAATTATTTTTATCAATCTCTCATGGGTATGAAAAGATGTGATACATGTGCAGTGGTCTGGAAAAGATAATGGGTTATCTTGTCTGAGTCCAGTGCTAAATCTACTGTGTTTTGATTCATATTTATGGATTTGTTTGGTTTCATCTAATAAATTCTAGCTTATTATTATTTTTTTAAAAGTTAAAAATATTTAGTTGTTTAATTTTTAAGCTGGGCTAATTTACTATTTTAACCTTAATAAATTAGAACTTTTAAATTAGATATATCTCACTTTTTTTAGTCAAAATAAATTAATTAATTATTTAAAAATTGCAATCAAACAAACTCGGTGAACAAAAAGACTACGTGGCATTTATATTCAAACCATAAACTAAATGGTGGTTTTAATTTTTTAAATTTAATTATATGGGGGGTGAGATAACTGTGCTTAGTGAAAAGAATGTTTTAGCGTTATATTGTACAATTTTTTTTTTTTAAAATAAAATAATAACTCGTGAAAAAGTCCAGTGTGATGGAAAAGATAAAGAATATAATACGAGCTTTAAATTGGCCTTTATGTATGGAACTTGATGGCAATTATGGAGAAACCACTTGTAAAGTGATAAATAAATGCTTTTCATAAAGTTCAATGTGATCCTTGCTTGAAAGTTAGCTCATGAGAACAAGATAGATGGAAAAGATGTGCGTAATGAGTTGTTTTTTTGTACTTTTGATCTCCATTGCACCAAAAAAATAAAATAAAATCAAATCAAATAAAAAGTGCAAAAAGAGTTATAGGTAATATTAAGGATTAATTGCACTTAAAGTACCCACAAGTTTGAACCAAAATCTTGTTTGGTTCCCATATTTCATTTGAAAATTTGATTGTCATCAAAATTTGAAACCACACATGGGTCAATTGATACTATTTTTACCGATTTAAGATGACTTTTCATCAAAACAAGGACCAAATATGTCTGCTTGCTATAAACTTGGGAACCAATACTGTTACAAGCAAAAAAGTATTGGAGTTCAATAGAATTTTCTTGAAACTAGGGTGACCATTTCTGTAGTTGAAACTATGGTGATCATTTTCTTTAGTTAAACCTATGATATCATAGCCATGCTACACCTATCGAAAAAGTATATTTGATGTGTCAAGAAAATTTTACTTCCCGTCGTTAATACAAGAAAGCTAAAATTCATTCACATCTAAAGATTCTGCTCGCATAAGAAAATCGTGCAGACTTTCTAGGTAATAGTACAATTTCTCACTATATTATTTGACGAACTTGCCATGTGGTAGTATAGTGAGTTTACCAATTTGGAAACAATTCTATCGTCAAGCCCAAATCAATGAACCTATAAAATTCTCCGAATTATATCCGATTAAACCCAGGTAATTAGACATTCCTTCATTTACATTCCGAAACATTTTCATTTTTCATCTATCTAAAACTCCCATTTTTTATTCATTCTTCTTTGAATCTTATAGATGATATAGCAATACTAATGTCAACAATTGACATAAAAAAAAAAATGGAAGATATGTTGCGGTAACGAAATCCCGGATAGGATTTTAAATATATTGAGCAATGATTTGGAAAATGAAGTTTGTAAAGGATTATTGGGAACTTCAAATAAGGATAAAAGCATGTGAAATCTTTGTGGCAAACATAGTATAATGGATGAACAAAAATCAGTCTGAGCATATATGCAGAAACTTTAAAGTCTCTGTTTGGCATTGAGAGGATTTATTTTTTTTTAATTTTTGTTTTTTGGGAGAGGATTTGAAATTACTAATAACATGGATATATCAGTCCATTAGAAAGAGTCCTCTAGTACCCCTACAAATGGTTATAGAAACAGAATCTAACATACTTAATTAATAAACTATCCCGGTAATTACAATTTTTTATTGCTAAATTCTGTTTTTGTGAATAAGAAACAATCCTCACTATTCCACCTTTTCAATTGGAATTAAAGGACTGATCCTTACAGCTTAAGACAACTTTGAAAGGACTGTGCATAATAAGAATGGAAAATCGCTATATTTAGGAATTTTATACATACCTCTATTTATGCATTAACCCGTAAAAGTGAATTATATATTTTTTCTATAATAATGTGTATCACTGCATGAATCAAGAAATGTAGGAAATTCATTCATAACTAAATGTAAGAAATCTCTTCCTGAATTAACTGATTCAAAATTTCTATAGACAAATAGATAAATGCTTCTACAAATTCATGGATGTGTAAGGTTAACACAGACTAAAATCTAGTGAAACATTACAAAAATATGCACATGATAGAATATTGATATAAGCTCTACAAGACCAAACGGATAAATTAAATTGAAAAGAACAAACTAGGCAAAACTCACAATCAAAATATTGGCATCCCTGGTATTACACACAAAAGGCTCGTCGGAAAGAAGTTGAAGAACGAAAAACAGGATTTACTTGGAAGATGGACCAGCATCTACCATGTGAACAGTTTCGTGGCGTAAACTGTTTTCCCTCGTATAAATAGACTTTGCATCCCGAGACGTAGTCAAGACAACGGAATTAGACTACACTGAAATTTGGGCGAATAAACAAAGTTCTATTGATGAATTCTGTTTCAACTAGAGATTTACAAATCAATTGTTACAGCACAATATGAAAACTGTTTTAGAAAACACTAGTTTCTTCCAGGGAAACTCAACCTCCAAACAAGAATTAATTTCTGAATATTTTTTGATACAATGAACTCTAATTTCCCCCCTCTTATATTTATGAAAATATCCATAACTGTAATAAAACTGAACAACTTGCTAACTGAACAACTTGCTTATTAACAACCAACAAATTTTCCCTCCTAATTACAGGTACTGTTCACTGATATTTTGGCCCAGTTGAGCTCAATGATGACCAACTGATTAGTTGGGCCTAGCCCACTTGGTAGCAAGCTTGTAAGCAATAGGTCCATAATCATAGGCCCAAATATTGGCCCGTTATCAGATCAGCATTTGATCACACGTGTGACTTGTCATACCCGATCGCTCTCCAGCTGTTTCCCTTTTACTCACTGGCACCGCGTTGCTCCCTTTGTTACCGTCAAATTCTGAGAGCCAACAACCATGATTTAGCCACCTCAGCTATCTACTGCTTGGTGTTCCAACTTCCACGTCACTCCATCTGTGATCACTCAGTTTAGATATATCATATGGTTTAGATATTGTGTCTGTCATTCCAGAATCACCCTCTCTCTCTATCATCTCTTCTCTTCTTCTTCTTCGTCGCCGTCATCGTCGATGAAACCCTTACAGATAATGAATTGTTACAACCATCAACCCCTTCAAAAATAAACTTGTCCTCAAATTCTGGATAATCTCTCCTCATTCTGTACAAACATTCCCATGTAGCTTCACTGGATGGTCTACCCTTCCATTGTACCGGGACCTCAGTGATAAAATAGCTACTCTTCGGAGTGGATTTGGTTTGGAGAATGGTTTAGGGCTCTAAAACAGTGTGATCATCAACATTCTGCCACGACAACTGTAGCTTAAGTACAATTTACGTGCCCTTATACTTTTTGAGCTGAGAGATATGAAAAACATGATACATAGTAGAATGAGCTGGTAATCTCAGTTTATATGTTACTGCACCTACTCGTTGGATTATCTCATAAGGACCATAGTATCTAACAAATAACTTGAGATTTCTTCTATGTGCCATAGTAGATTGTCGACAAGGTTGTAACTTCAACAACACCTTATTTCCTACCTGAAACTGCTACTCTATTTTATGTTTATCTACCTACACTTTCATTATGTTTTGAGCTTACTTAAGACGATCTTGTAACAAATTAGCTACTTTTTGTTGTTGAACTAAGAATCCATTAATAGTTTGTACCTTTGAATTTCCCGGCAATATAATCACTTAGCTTAAGGGGAGGATACCTATTCATGGCCTCCAATGGGATTATATGAGTGCTATGGTGTGGAGATGTATTGTATGGCCACTCAGCCAAATAAAGTCACGTATTCCACGCACTGGGTTTGTCAGAACAAAACACCTCAAATATATTTCCACAGCTTTGTTGACCACCCAATCGATCCATCTGACTGTGGATGATAACTAATGTTGTAAGCCAACCTAGTTTTGAGCTGTGCAAATATTTCTTTCCAAAATAAACTTGTAAAAGTGGACCCCCTGACTGATACAATGGTTCTTAGTAATCCATGTAATCTGAAAATATTGTATAGAAATATTTCCATCAATCTACTCTATACTATAAAAGCATGGAGGAATCTTGTACGTACAATTACTTTTTTTCCTCTTCGCTTATTTAATTTCTGTTTAATTTTTTTACCCCCTATTCCCCCCGCCTTATTTTTATTTTTAACTT
>MKEJ01088989.1:0-10005 GCA_001753735.1 Embelia ribes
ACCAATTTCTTTGTCAAAACTCACTAAAATACCTCTCTCAGAACTCTATCATAAGCCTTCTCCAAATCAATACAGACCATAAGTAGGCCTTTCTTCCCAGTTCTATATCTCTCTATCAACTGTCACAGTAAATAAATTGTCTTTGTAGTTCATCTCCCAGGCATAAACTCAAACGGATTTTCCAAAATCACAGTATTTTGCCATAACATATACTCAATTACTCTCTCCCAGAGTTTCATGGCATAACTCATGAGGTAATTTTTGGGAAACACATTATGCTCCTATATCTAATTTGATACCAAGTCCAGATTAGGTTCCTTTACCATGTATTCCTTATGTTCCTTGTGTTGAGCAAAATATAGTCAAAACAATGAATAAAGATGAACAAGATGTAGGTGTGACTCCAATTAAAAAATTTGAAGACAAGAATCAGGAGTTGATTACTTATTCGGGAAGAAAAAAAACACTAGTCGAAAATCCCAACAATGTTCCTCAGCAAAGTCTACCCGACACAAATCCAGGAAATGTTTCCGAAAGCTCTGATTTGCATAATGATCTAACTATTCCCATTGCTATAAGAAAAGAAACTCAATCATGAACTCAACACCGTTTTTCTAATGTTAATAACATATGATCATTTGTCCAACTTTTTCGAGATCTAGTTGCTAATTTATGTAATGAAGAACTTCCTAAGAATATTCAAAAAGCTTGGGCAGATCCAAGATGGGGACAAGCTATTTCGGATGAGATGCATGCACTAAAAAAGAATGGAAGGAAAGGTCCCCATAGGATCCAAGTAGGTTTTTACAATCATTTACAATCAAATACAGGGCTGACTGATCCATTGAGAGGTGTAAAGTAAGATTTGTTGCAAAAGGATACACTCAAACATATGGTACTGACTACTAAGAAACATTTGTTCCAGTTGCTTAGTTAAATACCATTCGAGTTCTCCTTTCTCTTGCTGCAAATCTTAACTGGCCTCTTCAACTAGATGTTAAAAATGCATTCCTGAATGAGGATTTGGAAGAAGTTTATATGGAGTTGCCTTCTGGATTTGACAAGGAGAAAGGAAAGGTGAGCAAACCAAACAAATCCATTTACAGTCTCAAGCAATCACCGCAAGAGTGGTTTGATAGATTCACCGAAGCAGCTATGTTGCAAGGATACAAGCAGACTCAAACTGATCATACATTGTTCAGTGAACATAAGGAAGATAAAACCACAATCCTTATTGTTAATATGAATGATATAATAGTCACTGGGAATGATATGTCGGAAATGGAAAGATTAAAGAAGTGTCTTGCTAAAGAATTCGAATTAAAAGACTTGGGCAATTTGAAATACTTTCTTGGAATGGAGGTTGCTAGAAATAAGAACGGTACTTCTATTTCCCAAAGAAAATACCCTTTGGCTCTTCTAAAAGAAACTGGGATGCTGGCGTGTAAATCTGTAGATACAATGGATCCTAAAGTCAAGTTAGGAGAGAAGCTTTCCAAGAATCAAGTTGATAAAGCTAGATATCAAAGGCTGGTCCACAAGCTTATTTATCCATCTCACATGAGACCAGATATTGCATTTGTTGTTACTTGCATACGTCAATTTATTCACTCACCATATGAACAACATATGGATGTTGCTTACAAGATATTGAGATATCTTAAGGGCATTCCTGGGAAAGGATTGTCATATAAAAGATCCTAAGAATGATTGAAGTTCAATAGATGATCGAAAATCTACATCTGGTTATTGTACTTTTATTTGGGGAAATTTGGTTACATGGAGGAGTAAGAAGCAAGTCACCGTTGCCCGAAGCAGTGATAAGGCCGAGTTTAGAGCAATTGCTCATGGAATGTGAATTACTTTGGTTAAAATTGTTACCAAAAGAATTAACGGTCTTTGGAGGTCAACCTATGAAGCTCTATTGTGACAACAAATCAGCCATTAGCATTTCTCATAATTCAGTTCATCATGATAGAACTAAACACATAGAAGTTGATCGGCATTTCATAAAGGAGAAGATGGAATAAGGAACAATCTGTGTGACACGTTCCTACTTCAGATCAGGTTGCTGATATTCTTACAGGAGTTGTGAAACCTGTGTTTGAAAAGATGACAGATAAGATGGGAATGTTTGACCTTAACAGTCCACGGCTTGAGGGAGAGTGTTGAAAAGTCAATAGCAGTGCAGCCTAGAAACACGGAGGAAATCTCAGTGTGCAGCATTGTTTGTTTTTTCAGTTTGTGTTTTATCTTTATCTTGGTTTGTTTAGGGAGTTTATCACTTAATTTAAATGTTAGTTGTTCCTATAATAAAGGGATTATATCTTGCATCTATTAGTATAAATAGGTACTCATGGGACTCTTGTCTGTGTTCACTTTCCTTTCCAGCAGTTCTACAAATGGGACTCTGATTGTTCAAATCTTCATTATAGATCTTTTTGTACTAGCGGATCAGCTCTTAGAGCAGTTGGCATCACCTAGAGACTTCCAAATAAAAGAGTCAAGGATTCAAACCCCATTGATGACAATAAAATCTTCACTTGGAAAAAAAGAATCTCAAATTGAGATCCTGACAATATTAGCTAAGACTAAATTTGCAAAAAATACTGCATATCAGCATAAAATTCTCTTTGCCAAGGATACAATCTACATATGTAAACTACTTGACGTGGTGCACAGTTGTTTAAATGTGCATCACTATCAGTTCCTTAATGCTTACACGAATATTTTGTACAGACCAATATATATCCATTTTTTTCAATTTGCACGACTTTTCAATATATCTAGGTCATATTATTGACTCATCCAACTTTTTGATAATTGTGTAAATAACTTTCATGAATTCAGAATGCCAAAGGCACAAATAAGAGAAAACAAAAGTAGGGAAATACAAGTTGCCGCATAAAAACTAGAAATTCGGAAAAGTAAAAAACACAACACTTTCACAACTACTAATCTAATCGTAAGGTCCTTTCCATTTACAGTACACCAATATAAGCTTTTGAATAGAAACTCCTCTAATTGTCCTTATAATGAAAAAACAAAAAGAGCTCAGGGTCCTTTCCATAACGCTATCATTGGGAAATAAAAAATCCAGTCCAGCTATGCCGGTCATGATCACGAAGACATGCAAAGAAAAGCATGGATCAAGAATATAATCACACATTTTAGAATTACACACTAGCCCAAAAATAACTACATCAAATATAAGGCATATCAAGTACTCTATTGCAATACAGCTCCGACATTTAACCATGTTCATACATTTAGCAAAAGCAGATAACTTACTTGGCCCAAACATTGGCAGGGTAAAAATCAAATGAATGATTTGATGCAGATGAACTGGGACTCCCATTCATCTTTTCATTTTGACAGTTATCCTCAAAAAGGTTACTAGAGAAGCAGCCATCAGTGCCAGGTATATGTGCAAATAAAGTTGTACGCAACCATGAATCACCAGTAGAACCAGGAATAGAAGCGAAATTTCCAACATCATGACCACTGCCTGGGAAAACCTTCATAGGAGAGTGAGTGCAAGAAAAAGCTTGGTTGTCTGCCGAGAAAAGCGATGCTGCAGTCTTCTGTGCCATGGGAAGTACCACCTCATCCTTGTTTAATCTGTTCAGTTCTGGAGGCAACACCCAACTGGCTGGACCACCACCAATCAAGCCTAAACCATCTTGCCCTAGTGGAGAACTATTCCACATCTGCCAGGTTCCATTCTGATTTGCATCATATGAATTATCCATGGGTAATGTGTGTATATCTTGACCCTTGGGCATAGTTGGCAGTCGATTTAAATTGAAATGCTTTTCATCCAAGATATGTGTACGTGAAATCGGAGAGTCAATTGGTGATTTCCCGTTTACTTCAGCAGTAGATATGCTCTTCAAAGCACCTGACATTTCCAATCCAATATTTGTAGCAAAACCAGCCCCTAGATCTAATTGGAAATTGTCCAATGACTCTGAAACTGGCCCAAGCAAGGACATTGGGTCAGGAACATAACATGGATCTTCAAAAATCTCGTACTCTTCTGGCAAAAAATCACGATGCATTTCACCAATGCAAGGAAACATGGCTTCAGATGTTAACTGGGGAACCGTACAACTACTTGTTGGTGAATAAGAAAAGGTTGGTAAAGAAAATGGCAATGATACCCCATTATTAGTGGGATTATCATATACTTGATCAGAAGACGGGTGACCCATAAGAGGAGGCTTTCGGATGTCCACTTGAGACTTTGCATATGGTCTACCAATCACATTGGAGTTAGTTACAGGAGGAACATCTGGTGAACGAGTAAATAACTGCCCCCACGTTTTTTTAGGGGCCATCGTTAGCTGGGGTTCACTGAACACCTGAAAAAAAGCATACACAAATTTAAGCAAGGAAATGTGTCATCCCTGAAGGGTAAATATCATGATATGACCAATCAACTCTAAGAAATGATATCCACAACAAAGAATGGTGAAAATCCTATCATCGTGGTCTCAAAACCTACAATGAGAAATAGTTTCTTTAAATTCAGGGTAATTGTCAATGACCACCCTTGGGGTTTGCCCCATTATCAGTGAGCACCTACTATTTTCAATTTCGATCAATTAGATACTTCAAGTTTCAATAAATTATAAACGAGCACCTTTTGTCCTAATTTTGAATTTTTATGATTATTTTGCCCTTACTTTGAATATACAAAATTATATCTCTCATCAATCCAATTAATCCTACCCTTTTAATTAATATATACAAAAATAATCTCCTGCAATTCTTAATATAAAATTAAAAAACCAAAGAATGTAAATAAGTAAAAACTTAGTAGAGAATAACAAATAATAATGTGATTCTATTTAATTTTTTCCAAAAATATATAATAAATGATTAAAAAAATCAGATATTTTAAATGTCAAACAAAATGTGAGATTGCCAAAACCCGCATTTTAAATACCAAGCTATATTTGGTTAAGATTCCATAAGTTACTAATAAAGCTTTTTTAGTTCTATTTTTGTAAAGTCTCAAAAATTCCGAGATAATTTTTCGCATTATATGTTGATGTTATATGTAGCATTCCGTACATGTAAGCGTGGCATTGTCGTGTGGCATATTAAGTGTAGTGTGTTTGCATTGTAAATGCATTAGCGTGAAGTTGCTATGTGTGTGTTAGCATTGCATATAGCTGGGTGAAGTGTTAAGTGTGGTGGAAAATGTTAAGTGTTTTAAGCGTGGGTTGTACATATAAGTGCAGTGTATACATTTGTGTATGTATACATGTATTATGTGAGTATGAGTGTGGTATGAAGAGTGTAAGAGTATAGAGTATGTAACATGTATAAAGTTGGTCTTAGAAGTCAACAATAGTAGGTGGAAAGCAGAGTGTCCGATGGTGTATCCGACGGGTGGAGCTGCCAAACAAGGCATTGGACAAGTGGTTTCAGAGATTGGAATTTTGGCCAAAAGTTCTAAAGTTGGCTAAGTATTTTTCCGGTGTCCAGAGGGTGTCCGTCGAGGTGTTAGTCGTCGGACAGTCGACTCATACCCGACGGACAGTTCTGCGTGGTTTGCTTTCTTTGCATAAAGCACTATATGCTTTATGAATTGTTTACATTTTCTTAGAAAAACAAAAATAGAAAGAGAGATAGTGGGAGGCTAATTTGAGGGTCTCAAGTCTTTGATCTTCTTTATCTCGTTTCATCTAGTTAGAGCTATCGTCTGTTGATAAAAAATTCGTATTTGGATTCCTTGTTGCGAGATCGTTCTTTTGAGGTAATTCTTGCTTTGTGTCTCGTTCGTTTTTGTTGTCTCAATTTTCGTGCCTTTGATGTACGACGAAACAAAATTGTTGTTTTTGTTTCTCATCTTGCGCAGTTCATCTTTATATCTAGGTGCATGTTGATTCAAAGTCGTTTCCTAGATCGAATTGCGGGGCAAAGTTGAGGTAGATTTGGGGGTTTGCTTGTGTGATGTCTCGGAAGTCTTCTAGCGTGAAGTAAGGTACGAGTAGACTACAGAATAGCAAAGTAAACTTGAATCTATGTGAATGCTCGATAGGTGTAAATTTGGTTGGTTTATTGTTTGGCTTATACTTATTTCCATACTTGTTTCTTATTACATTATTTATTGGTAATTAGAATGTATTGTAGATGAGCGTGTGTAGTGTTGATTCTTGTTCATATGCTTAATGTATAGCATTCATGAAAATGTGAGATTGTGGGCATTTTTCTAATGATTGAAAAATAACGTTTTCGGAATGAAAATGATGTTGAAAATGCATTTAATGTGAAGTTGGAAATAAATGATTTCGTTGTGGGAAATGTGATGTTTTGCTAGAAGGCTCAACGATAAGCATTTGCAATATGAATCCAAAATTGCAAGAAGTTTTGAAAGTGGTTTAAAATGATTTTTTTGCATTGAGCTGCAAACATTTGGGGGGTTGAGTCCTTTAACGTTTCTTTTCTGGATTGTGTTGACTTTGTGTGAAATTTTCTTTATAAAGAAGGTTCGACGCCTTACAGTGAAAGTCGGGAATTTTGCGCAAGAAATTACCATTGATTGGCGTCACTAAGAGAAAGACGGATCAATGTATACTTTGATAGGCGTCACAAAGAGAGAAGCGGATCAAAGCAAGAAAGGGTTTATGATAAAACTCTTTTCAATACTTGATGAGACACAAATTCTACCTTTACTTTGTGTTGTTGAGTTGTTGTGGGTTGTCAGTTGTAAGGTTGAGTGTGTGGTTGCATTGCATCATGTTGTTGATTAGATTTCTAACACATTTGATGTATCGCATTGCATCTAGTTTATTGTGTTATTTAGTAATCTAACTCGTACAATTTTCTTGCACATCATTTGTTATATATATTGTATTGTAGGCGTTGATGAGACCAATGGCCGCCCTTGAGGTGCTCAGACAAATTCTTTAGTAAATACGCATATGGAGCTTCACTTTTGATTATATTTTGTAGCCTCATTCATATTGTTGTATCTTATTTCAAGGCATAGACTATGCCAATGTTGTAGTAGCTGTTGTAATATTTTGGCTCATTACCGTTTGTTGTTGCCTTGTGTTTTGTTATGTACCTAGCAAGAACAAATGGGTAATATGTTATGTATATTGATGAGCATTTTGCTTTATGTATATTGTAAACAAGGTGTTTACATTTATGCTTAGTGTTGGTTATTAAACATTGGCAAGTTATAGTATATTTGTTTTGCGCACTCTGATATTCTTGTTGTAGATGGGATTAGAGAAATTAACGGTTTAGCATGGTTTTCTCTTTCCTTTTATTTTTCCAAAAACCTATATTTTTCTTTTCCTTTTCTTTAAAAAAGGATAACACCCACTGGGTCATCGGGATTCAAAGCGTGACAGTTTGTATACTCTACTTTTTATATAGATTGAGTATTTATAAAGTTATACAAAGAATGAGGATTAATGATAAGAATTTAGTTTTCATCTTATATAACTTGCTTCTATTATAATAAATTTATATTTATAAAAATATCTATCATATGTGCATATATATACATATATATTATTTAAAGAACTTTTATTAATATATTAACTATTTTTATTGGCACATTAAACAACTTATTGTAAAATATAATATTGTCTTCTATTTAATTTTTCATTACCAGGGGCAATATTGTCCAAAAAAATTAAATGGTGCTCATTGATAGTTTACTAAAACCCAGGGTACCTAATTGATTAAAATTGAAACTAGTGGTTGTTGACTAATAATGGCATAAACCTCAAGGGTGGTCATTGATAATTACCCTAAAATCAGTAAAATAATATAGCAGTATACATGCCAAAATGCGTACTTACTGTTACTCATTTACTCCTAAATTATAATCAAACAACTGAAAAGAGTTAACATGTGAACCAAAGTTTCTAGCCTTAAAAGAGAAAAGGAAAGTTATAAGCATATCAAAATAGTCCTTTTAAGAGAAAAAGATTTAAATATAGAAGCTGAAATAACTCACAGGCCGACTGATGACCTTATCTTTTTCCTTCATACTTGATTTAACAAACTTTGAGAAATCTCTCATGTTAGCAGAATGATGAAAAGGATCTGCAGATGCATTAGGCTTGTTTTCTTTGAAAACAACAGAAGAAGTCCCTCCCCTTCCAAATAAACTACTACCACTAATTGCTTTCGAAGAAGACAAAAAACTACCCTTCACACGATCCAGATATCTTGTTCCCGAATTCCCATGGCTATAACTTCTTGTGACACTGCTCTTATTCCCATGTGTCGTATCTAAACTATGTAACATATCTAAACTTTGGTTATTGGCAGTATCTGTGGTGGTTCTGAAATTTGACTTTCGGTGAATCTCACTCTTCCTATCTAATTCCCTTTTCCGCACACTTTCTTTACCAGCTCCTTTTTCCAATCCCTCTACATCTGAGTTGCTTTTACTAGACCCTTTATCTTTCTCCCTCCTATCTTGTTGCTTGTTCTCAGATTCCTTCCCGTGGTCCTTTTCCCTCGAAGCAGAAACACTTCCGCAATGGTCTTTTTCAGCACCTGCTATCTCATCCTTCAATTTCCTACGCTCCTCCACCAGCCTTGACACCTCTTCCCTTTGCTTTCTTTCCTCCTCCTCTAGAAGCTCCCTCTCAACCCTAGCCTGTCTCTTCTCCTCAGCTTTTCGGCGAGCTTTCTCTGATCTGTTCTCATTATAATTCCCCATGTTATCTCCCTGTTTAGTTAACATCCCATTGTGGTCCTCACCCAACGAAGAATCAACTCCATTAGAACTACTCTGTGCCATCCTTCTCCAAACCAGCCCAATGCTGGTGAGAAAAACCATAAAAATCTTGCGCCAAAACACAGCAAAACATGAATGAGACCCCACTGTCATACACGTCTCTTTGCGACTATAAAGCTCACTTCCATTCTTATGCAAATTACTAGGCAACCCACCTAAAGTTCCGCGCACCATATTACCATTCTCCAACCAGTCTTGTGCATATATATCCGACCAAACCTTTCCATTCAACAGTTTCGCCCCTTTCCCAACCAAATGCTTCAAAATCCCCGCATTCGATAGCCCTTGGGGTATGGGCAGATCCAGCACAGGTCTCTTCGAGACATGCCCGCAATACGAACACATAAACTTTCCCCCACCCGGGTTCTGGTCCCTGTAAGGAGTCAGACAGTTCCTACACCTACGCGTGGCAGTCTTTCTCAGCTTCTGCATCTCGATGGCCTCAGATCTCTTCTTCTCTCTCATCAGCGCACTCCTCCTCATCCTCCAGAACGACAGCTGAGGCATCAAAACCTCGTACCAGCAAAGGGTCATCAGCAGAACGAAAACACAGGTCAATCTTGTACACGTGATTTCAAAACAGAAAGCGGGTGGGAGCAGCTGCGAAAGCATCCACAATCCGATCATCGGGATAACTAACCAAGGAAGCATGGTACCAACCCGTCGAGACCACTTCTGGAGTACACACAGTATACACATTATCCCTCAAAAACCCACCGACAATTTCAAGCAATTCTAGCTCACCCACTTTCCAAAATACCCAAAAAAAACCCAACCCACAATCCAAAACTCTAGAAAATCACAATCCCTTGAAACCCTAACGGTGAGACCTAATATCAATGGCGACAAATCAAATATTAACGCAATATATAGACATTTAATCGGGAAAATGGACAAATTGGGATTGAAACGAGCTGAACCCTAATGAGAAGTCAGAGAAACAAAACCCTTAGAAGACTTACAGATTGGGGTCCATTTGTGGAGGATATTACCAGCCGAGACGATGACGACGACGACGGAGGTGGTGTGAATGACGGCGGAGACGGTGGTCGTGGCTATACTTTATACTCCTCGAGACACAATGAAAATGGAGACGATGATGATGATTTATCTGCTGAGAGGAAACAAATACGCGTACCGCCGCCCTTATTATTTATTTTTTTGTTTTTTTTGATATATACTCCCACCGTCGCATTTATATGCAGTCTCACTTTCCTTTTTCGTGC
>MKEJ01088991.1:0-17227 GCA_001753735.1 Embelia ribes
CTGTGCTCTCTCTCTCTCTCTCTCTCTATCCAGAGAATACTCCCCTGGATGAACAACAAAAGTTGTCACTTATTTTTTTTTAAAAAAAAAAAATCTCACAAAATTTGCATTATGTTATTATTATTATTATATATAGTAGAAAAGCAGGAATGGAAATTAATTTCGGCCTCAAATTTAATAAAAATTCGGCTTGGATTAGCCTACTTGGTGAACAAATTGAGCTTTACATCATGAATGAATAGAATTTGAACATTCTCAAATGTGTTTTTAAATATATTTCAAATTAGGAAGATAAATTTATATACATAAACATATATGTTTCAAATTAAATATAATAAATAAATAGTTAAAAATTGTTATTTTCTAATACATTCCCAATGGTATTAAATTATACAATGACATGATTATTTGATATTTTTGTTTGTATTCAAGCTAATGTTTTACTTTGCCTTTTTTTTATTTGATAGAATAATAAAGAATTATATAACAATAAAGAATTATATCTATAGGTAAA
Organism: Embelia ribes; assembly: GCA_001753735.1. NCBI lineage: Eukaryota > Viridiplantae > Streptophyta > Magnoliopsida > Ericales > Primulaceae > Embelia > Embelia ribes. The sequence continues at coordinate 515 of MKEJ01088991.1, forward strand.
TATAAAGAAACTAAACTGTTCATAAGCAATGCAACAAAATAATTCTCGTTCGATTAAATTAAATCGAGATTAAACAAACCCTCTAAACAAATCAATCGATCCTAGATTTAGTAAATCGACTTGGCTCCGCTCATTTATAAAAGTTAAGCATATTGGAAGTTCTTGTGTTGGTTTTAATTTGCACGCTAAGCCTATTAGTTTATCTATTTAGAAAGCATATTGGAAGTTCTCTCTCTCTCTCTCTCTCTCTCTCTCTCGCTATGGCTAAAGACCCAGTTCGCGTTCTTGTCACTGGAGCCGCCGGTACTATTTTCAACTCATTTGATCTCTTAACTCTCTGATCTTGTACTTATTACCCCTACATATATAAATCTGTTCTTTATATATATATGTATGTATGTATGTATATATATAGATCAGTCTAGATCTCGTACATGATGATGTGCAGACTTACGGTTTTCTGTGATTTGTGATTTCTTACTTGGGATTGAGTTTTTTCGTGATTAATTGATAAATCTACTTACAAAAAAAAGATAAATCTGAATATTCTGAACGGGTTGAGTGATCCGATTTAGGGTTGTTTGATTGGGGCTTTTTTATTTTGGTTAAGTTGTTTGGTTGGTGTTTTTAATAGAAAAAAAAAACTAGCTTTTGTAGAGACAGAGAAAAAAAGTACTTAATTGCTTTTTTGAGACTATGATTAAAGCTAAATGCATCGAGCTTAAAGCTGCTGTTTTTTTTTTAATGAAAATTTCAAACAATTTAAAAACTGAGCAGCCACATGCGCTCCTAAAATTAAGCAAAAGTACGTGAAGCTTGAGTTTAAAAGACCTATCTATCTTCTTGGATCGAACTCTCGGTTCTCGAAGCATTTGCAATTCCAACTCATTCTCTAACTTTGGCGAGTTATCTAGTCCGCGTTCTTGTCATAGGAGCAGCCTCTACTTGTTACCTTGATGTATGTATATATATATTCTTTAATGTATCAATCTAGATCTCATATATGATAATGTGTAGAGTTATGGTTTTATATGATTTATCATTGCTCAGTTCTTAGTTTGCTGAGATTGAGTTTTTCCATGAGTGATAAATCGGAATATTCTAAAGTACTGAGTGTGCTGATGATGTTCAACTTAGTCACATCTTTGCGTGTGTATTAGTTAGAAGTTGGGATCTTTATAAGATCTGATTGTGCATGTTCTTGTGTAGAGATCTTTGTTCTGTATAACTTTGGTCTTTTTTGCTGCTTTAAAGCTTAAGCTTTATGTTTTTTTTGCTTAAGGTGAATGTGCCTGGACTCTAGCTTTTTTCTTAGCCTCGAAGAAGGCTAACTTTTCCACTTGAAGGCTGTGACAAATGCTTGATTTGTTAGTCGGTGTTTTATGTTGGAAAAGATTGTGGTTTTCTATATATATATATATTTTTTTGTAGCAAATTGGTTTAATTTGTTTAAAATTTGAATGCCCTTTGATTTTGTATGAAGATCTGTTGGTTTGATCTAGTAGTGTTATCGAAATGTAATTCTTGTGTTGAGATCTTTGTTCTGTATAACTTTGGTCTTTTTTGCTGCTTTAAAGCTTAAGCTTTATGTTTTTTTTGCTTAAAAGCTAGTGTGCATTTGATTGCTCAGCTTTTGAGCTAAATCTTTGAGTGTTTTAACCCATTAAAGCTAAAAAATTTAAGGTGAATGTGCCTGGACTCTGGCTTTCTTCTTAGCCTAGAAAAAGGCTAACTTTTCCGCTTGAAGGCTGCGACAGATGCTTGATTTGTTAGTCATGGCTTTATGTTGGAAAAGATTGTGTTTTTCAATTTTTTTTTTTTTTAGCAAATTGGTCTAATTTGTGTAAAATTTGAATGCACTTTGATTTTGTTTAAAGATCTGTTGGTTTGATCTAGTAGTGTTGTCGAAATGTAATTATTGAGTTGGAAAAGATTTCGTTTTACTCTCCCAAACATATAATATGTCTATCCGGTTGAGGGAGAAAATCCGCTGTAATGGGAAATAAGCATAATTAAAAGAGTGGGGAAAATAATTTTGAATTAGAGGAAGCAGTTACCGTAGGTTTTCAACCTTAAAATTTAACAATCATTTATCATTCAAGAAATTAATTTCTGGTAATAAAAAATTGTTGTGCTGTTATTTCAAAAAATTGATTTGTCGTGAAGACCTGTATATTTGTGCAAGTAGTGCTGCAGAACTGTTATTTTTCGGTTTTTGAAAGATTAAGTTTTACTCTCCCAACATATAAATATATAGTATACTTGGCGGAAGGTTTTCATCACCTTCAACTTTGTTGCCGAGATAATGATCTTTTTTGCTCTTTCAGTCATTGCTTTTGTCTGTTTAATAATCGGTAGCTAATTAGTAGCCTCTGCCGATTATGATCATTTGCTTGAAAGTACTATTTTGGTAGTAGATCCACTGAAGGTTTCTTGCTTTATCATCATATGTATGGGTTTAGCATGTGCCTAAAGTTTTTAAGTACCAATCCCCTTTCTTACTAAAATAAAATGAAAAGGGATTTTTGCATATTTAGTGGGATATATTGTTCAAATTGGTACATTGAGATTTACCTTATCCTGAAATGTGTCCATCTTTTAAAAAAAGAAAAAAGAAAAAGCTGATATTTTTACTGGTTTCTGCAGGGCAAATCGGATATGCTCTTGTTCCCATGATTGCCAGAGGAGTTATGTTGGGTCCTGACCAGCCTGTGTTCCTCCACATGCTCGATATTCCACCAGCTGCTGAGGCACTCAATGGCGTGAAGATGGAGCTTGTTGATGCTGCATTTCCCCTCCTTAAAGGCAGGAACCTCCTTACATACAATGTTTATATATATGCATGAAACATAAGATGAACATAGCTATCATTTGTTTTATGAGAAGTCTTTTTCTGTATGAATTCTAAAATGGCTTTTGAAACCAGGTGTTGTTGCAACAACTGACGCCGTAGAGGCTTGCACTGGTGTCAATGTTGCGGTTATGGTTGGTGGGTTCCCCAGGAAAGAAGGAATGGAGAGGAAGGATGTGATGTCAAAGAATGTCGCCATTTACAAGTCACAAGCTTCTGCTTTGGAGAAGCATGCTGCCGCAAACTGCAAGGTGATTTGCCTGTTCTGAAAAATCAATTTTCAGTGATGACTTGTTTGTCTGCATTTTGCGGAGTTGGTTTTGATCTAGCTTGTGTTTCAAAATCGACTATTTGGAAGGGTGATCACGAGTTTTACAGTTTCTGATAAAAACTATTTCTAGCTAATTCTATATATAATCTATAAGTTATGAGAAAAGTTAAAAGAATCAATTTGTGTGAACCCTATAATCAAATTGTTGTGGAATGGAAGGTTGAATTTACATGCTTCATAGCTATGTATCTCTTTTTCTAATTGCGATATTTGGGAACTTGGTAATGCTCTAATCATTTTAGCCCCTTTTTTGTTAGTCCGTGTTTAACTGTTTGGAAGGGTGTTCGTGGTCCATGAGCCTGCTTAGTGCAGATAACTTTTTAGCTATTCTAGATGTTGTAAAAGTGAGTAGATGAAGTTATGATCCCACAGTCAATTGGTTCAGAATTGGATGCTTGTATTTATGTGTTTGTTCTCTTAATTTAGAAAAAACAAACTTAGAATTTCTGCCCTTGCTTACTGATACAATTTCAATGGTTAACTTCTTTTTCTTGTTTCTTGTAGGTTTTAGTGGTTGCTAACCCTGCCAACACCAACGCCCTGATCTTGAAGGAATTTGCACCTTCAATACCCGAGAAGAACATCACTTGTTTGACAAGGTTGGACCATAACAGGGCCCTCGGACAAGTCTCAGAGAGACTGAACGTTCCTGTATCTGATGTGAAAAATGTCATCATTTGGGGAAACCACTCATCGACTCAGTATCCTGATGTCAATCATGCCTCCGTCAAGACTCCAGCTGGAGACAAGCCCGTACGAGAACTCGTTGCTGACGATGAATGGTATGTTGTAATAGCATTAAAACTATTGCGAAATATTTTCTTGGTTATTTGTATCAGCTAAAGTATGTATTTGTGTGATTAGGTTGAATGGTGATTTCATTACCACTGTCCAGCAGCGTGGTGCCGCCATTATCAAGGCGAGGAAGCTCTCGAGTGCACTGTCGGCTGCTAGCTCTGCTTGTGACCATATACGCGACTGGGTCCTTGGAACTCCAGAGGTTGCTTTTATTCTCATATCATTTATGTACCTTTATCGTAAATTATCTTGTGCTTATGTTTTATATATTTCTTGATATTGTAGGGCACTTGGGTTTCAATGGGAGTGTACTCCGATGGATCATACAATGTGCCAGCTGGTCTAATTTACTCGTTCCCAGTTACTTGTCGTAATGGTGAATGGACCATCGTGCAAGGTAAACATGCCTTTGTATATATATACCTCATAGTCGCATATATACAAATGATCACTATTTATATACCCGATTATAACTTCTAATCCATTTTCAATTTTTTGTTTGTCTTTTGGTTTCCAGGACTTCCTATTGATGAGCTGTCGAGGAAGAAATTGGACCTCACAGCTGAAGAGCTCACCGAGGAAAAGGCTTTGGCCTATTCGTGCCTTTCATAAGTTAGTATTCCACTTTATCTGCTTGTTTCGTCGGAGTAAGTGGGTCTTATGTTCTCCCCTTAATAACTTGAGTTTTGAATAATTTTCGTCGGGGTTTTGGAGTGGATGAATATCGAAGAAACTGCTGCTTAGTGATTGTGTATTTACAATTTCTAGATGATATAGACTTCATCTTGTTTTAAAAAATTTTAATCTTCCTTTTTTTTATCCTATGCTTGCTGGTGCTTTTTGTTTTTCTAGTTGTAGCAGAGTGGTTTTCTTGTGAAATCGCCTTTACTTGAAAAAATGGCAACTAGTAAATTGAGTCAAGCCTAACGATCCAACCCTAAAAATTCAGATTCAGATATTTAACCAATAGAGCCAACCTAAGCACGAGCCTGAGCTTTACAAATGTGAAACAAGTGGAGCCCGAGACTGAACAATTTAGTTTCGGCTCGGTTCATTTGCATCTTTGATCTTTATGTGTTTACTTTTTTTAATTCTTTTTTTGAATTCCTGAAATTAAAAACATATGGACGTGTTTGGGTATGATGAGTTATGTGGAGCCATCGTGCCTTAGTTGTGCCTGATATAATTTGCATTCGGGGGCGATGTAATCTTGGCCCTTGCTTGTGGCATACATGGCTTATTTCGATGCAGTTTTTAAGTAAATAAATCAGTTTATTTCAAACTAAGAAAAAAGCTTGATGTATTTAATTTAACGCTTATTTAGTCTAAAACATCAAATAAGTCCAGTTTAAAAATTGGATAGTCAAACGTTATTGTGAATCAGTCTAAAAGTTAAACAGTAAAATGTTGTTATGAAACATGAATACTTGAAATACTCAAATGATTTACTCATTGATTTTGGAGTCATTGGTCAATGAATTTAGAAACTTATTTGAGCAAATCATTTGAACATTTTAAGAAAGCCTCTTCTTCTCCTAAACAGCCATGTAACTAATGGTAATCGATTCGACCTGAACAAACCTAAGCTGAAACGAAGGAACCAAATTCAAATTGAAGCTAAATTTCAACTCAATACGAAATTAGAATGTTCCAAAATTCGACCGATCAGGCTTGACCTGAAATGCATCAAATGAACCAAATCTGGCGCAAACCAAAATCTTACCCGACCCATAATTCCTGAAATCTTTTTTTTTTTTTAAACCAGAAATATATATTTTATATAAAAAGAAATTTTTCTTAAAAATATTCTTTTAAAAAATATATAAATTGATCTTTTTAATATAGATTTCCCTTCAACTAGAGAAATAACAGATCAATTTGCTGCCGGTGGTATAAATAAATAGTGCCATTTAAAAGGCACAAACATGGAGTTCGTTTAGTAATTGAGTTGAGTACGGGCAAATTTAAATTGAAGCCTCAAATAAATTAATAGAGGGGAGTTCGGGCAAAAATAAGATTGTACCAAACAAAAAGAAAAAAGGAAAAGTGATTTAAAAAATTAGCACAATTTAATTGTAGATTAAATGAAGAATTTCGTTTTCTATCGAAGCGCACCTTCATTCATATTCAATAGGGAAATAGTTACACTCAAATAATTTATCCGTTACCCTTGTTCACTTATGTGATAAGAATATATATTTAAATGTGATTAATATCTTGTTGTATTGTATTGATGGCTATAATTAATATTTTTCTTGTTATATTAATTACTGTAATTAAAATTTCCATTATTCACTTAAGTGATAAAAATATAATTTAAATGTGATTGATATCTTGCTATATTGTATTGGTGACTATAATTAATATTTTTCCTGTCTGGTATTAATGATTGTAATATTTTTCTTGTAACAATGGCTTTCTTTTCTTTCTCATATTGACCCTCTAAACATCATATATGATCTCAATCGAAAACAAGAAGCTTTTGATATTCTTCACCCGAAATTGCTTTAAGCATCACAGCATCGGGCCTAATAATCCCCCCTTCTTCCAAAACCAAGGTCACGAGATTCTTCGAAAAGCCGCTAACGAGAGCTACGCCCTCCTGGTCGCTAGGCATGGGCATGGCCTTCGAGTCCCTCAGATTCCAAAAAACTATCTCGGGAACTTTCTCGAACTTCCTTTGAATCACTGTATAATCCATTTCCCAATCATCACTGGAGGCCTCGTCGAACTCCATGTCACTGAAAACGAATAGCCTCTTTATCATTTGATCTTCCGAAAGCCTTTGAGCGACCGCAACTTTCAGAATTCGGTTTAAAACTTTTTGGAAATTGGTGTTCTCCCCTCATCTCATTGTCGTTATAAACTTAGTCTTCGATTTAAGGCTATCGCCTTTGATGATTTGAAGCTCGGGATAGGAACTAAATGTGATAAGCTTGACCTTCCATGGCTCTTCACCAAGTTCAGAGATTAATAGCCCAAGAGCCACGGAGACTTCCATAGGGGTCCCCTCCATACTTCCTAAACAATAAAAATAATAAATATTATGTTGGTCAAATTAATATTATGTCACAATTTGTACAAAACTCATTCAAAATAGGCCTTATTCATATGTCTATTCACTGGGACATGTAAAGCAAATAATTAAGAATAAGGTGTAGTTAATTAATATGTATGAAAAATAGTATTAAACAGTTAAATATTATCCGATATCGACTAATAATGAGCTTAACCTCTTGTATACAAGATTTTAAATACCTTCCGTTACCATTACGTAATACCATTATGTAACAGTTTTGGCCGACACCACTACCGTTACAGGCCGATGTATAAGCAAAAATGAAATTATTGTCCGTATCGGTCGAAATCGTTACGTATCAACCGTTACGACATCGTATCAGTTCGTATCGATCGTTACAAGCCGTTATGGGCAGTTACAAAATAAAAAATAATAATTTTTTTTTATAATAAAAAAATTTGCGGCATCGATTTCTGTTATCGTTACGTTACGACCATTACGTTCTGAAACCGTTACACCGCCACCGTTACCGTTACAGTAGCCGCCACCGTTATTTAAAACCTTGGTTAGTATGCTAGTATGGCATTTCACATAATGCCAAGTTAAACTGGTGACTACTATTTTGTCAGTCTCCTTAACAAATTACCATCATGAAAAGCGCAATTAGCAGTTCAACCTATTTCCCCAACTCCATTCATTAGGGCCTGTGAATTCTCTATTTTCTGATCATCCTCTTCAGACACGTTCTTACGACCCCGAACCTGCCTTTGGATCCATGTGTCCTGTGTCTGACGCTTTTCTGTTAGGCTGTTTATTTTTCTTCAATGAATCGTCACTTGTAATTGTATTACCCTTTCCTTTTTAACATGAAGTCCCAGATTACATGTCCTTTGTAGTAGGATACACTTTATTTCTTTAGTTTTGGACTTTTGTTTATTCCCTATGGTGTTTTATTTTTCAACTTTTTGGATATTGTACAGAGTTCAATCCTTACTTTGGATGATACAGCTTTGGACATAGATCAGGTTGAGAATCTCATAAAATTCTGTCCCACGAAAGAAGAAATTGACGTCCTGAAGGTACTGGAACTTTGTTCTGACTACTATTCCCTTCCAATTAGAGTACTTCGAGTCTTTGAATTTACTCCAATTTTATTTCTATTGTATTAATATTAGGACATAGATTGTGTTCTTAAACTAATCTTTTTACATTCTTTCCAGAACTACAAGGATGACCCTGAGAAGTTAGGAAAGTGTGAGCAGGTTAGCTAATAGTTCTTCATTTTCTGTTATCAGTTACTGTTACTAGTTTCAGCTCTATTTTTTCTTAATGCGCCATAAGTGGATTGCAATTACCTTTCGATCCTTAACCTATATTTCTACAAGATGAATTGATATTCAATATATGGTTGAATTTTGCGTTTCTATCTTATTGAAAAGCTTGTGTTATACAAGAGAGAGGCAATACTATGCATATTATTATCAGCATGCTAAGTATATGTGACCATAACTTTGGGTGGTGGTGAGATTTGAACTCAGGAGCTCAAATCATATGATAATTGCTGAATACTATCTATCGTTTGCTATCACAATTGGTATAAACTTGAAATGAATATCCTTGAGTGAGTCCACTTTTTGAGTACATCTGTCAGTTCCTGACTGACAGCTGCATAATCATCTTAATCTCGATTTTGTTTTTACTTTTGTTTCCAATTCACTTGCTTCGAACCTTTCAATTGCAGTTTTTCTTAGAGATGATGAAAGTGCCGCGGGTAGAGTCTAAGCTAAGGGTTTTTGCTTTCAAATTACACTTCAATACCCAGGTCAGACAAAGATCTGCTAATAATTTTCTTTGGTTTATACCTATTGTTATTGATCAGGTTCTTCTCTTGCATTTTTATAGGTTTATGACCTCAGAAAGAATTTGAATGCTATTAATTCTGTGGCCGAAGAGGTATATGTTGGGCCTCACTTTTTTCTTTAAGGTTGTCTCATATTTAAGGTACTTCAGTACTATTTTTTTATATTATTGATCAACTATTATTGTTTATCAGATCAGGAATTCAGTGAAGTTGAAAAGAATTATGCAAACTATTCTTTCATTGGGAAATGCTTTAAACCATGGAACTGCAAGAGGTGAGTAGATAGTGTGAACATTTATATGCACCGTGTATGGATTTTACTCATAAGCAATTACATGGAACTGAAACGTGCTCAACTCAATAATTATTTGCCTTAGGTACATGCGATTTATTTATGGATCTCACATCGTCACCTGGTCCCATCATTGTCATTTTCTTTGATAGCATGCTGTGTTTTTCTTAATTGTTTTCATCTTAGTTGGTTTGAGTCCCATCTTGCACTTCCGTTATTCACTTGGATATGTCCAACGTGTGATACAACAAAATAACAAATGGAGAACAAGTACTAAAAATTGCATGATTTCCCTGTTGGGCTTCCTCCACAATGGAGAAGTATACCTGTTCAACTAAACTGGATGAATCCTTAATTTCTATGTGCTGCGTACAACCTTGAATATTCTAATCTAAGTTGTAGGAAGGAATACATAATAATAATTATCTTGATATATTAAGTAGATTTTCCTTGCCTAATTTTCTTTTTGAATATGCGTTTGATGAGAAAAAGCAATTTATTTTCCAATTCAGATAAGGGATTCAAAGTTATATGTTGTTAGGTTACGAAGTCTATCCCACTAGAGTATTATGTATGAACTCCTTCACAATAAATTCTTGATTGCAATGCGATATATTTGGAATTGTAGAATAATAGTTAACAATGTTTTCGAAATGATATACTCTGCTAATGTTTGGTATGGTAAGTTACATGACATATAAAGATGCTGATATTATATTCAGTACCTAACTTGATCTCTAATTTAGGTTTTTATTCAATATGTGCTACCTCAATAGTTTGATGAATTTTATGAATCATAATCTTGTGTTTTCCAATTGTCTGCCATTTATCTTAACATTCTCATCTTGCCCATGTACCACCTTTATTTTGATAGATGCACATGCATTATATCACCTGCTCAAGAGTAGTGTGGTCCAAATTTACCGCTTTTTACATGTATTGCTTTTCTGTCCTCATTATAGGTTCTGCTGTCGGATTTCGGTTGGATAGTCTCCTTAAACTTACTGATACTCGAGCTAGGAACAACAAAATGACTCTGATGCATTATCTTTGCAAGGTGAATAATATAACTTAAATATACATTCTTTTACATCTCAAAGTTGTTTGTCAACTATAGTTTGAAATTTGCTTGAATCTAAAACTGGGAATGGATTATGGTGTTTATATTATTCTGAACAATATTGTGAATCCCCAGCTCAGTTACTGTACATAGATTACAAAGATATTTGGAGGATGATTCCCTTCTTTTGTCAATGTGGTGAAAGGAGAGATTGCTAATCTTATCCATGGATCAAAGGAAACAATCTTGCTTCCCCTTTTACGTGGCTGTTTCCTGGCAGCTCCTTTTCTCGTTTCCTTTCGTGGACTTAACTGACTCTTTCAAGCTATCCTCGGTCTAATGGTTGTCCAGGATCCCCCCTTAAGGCGGTGTTCTTTTATGTTATTATAATCCAAAAAAAGGGTATCAGTGATTCAGTATGAAGCTTTCATATTCACTTGTAGGTAGTTGCTGAAAAACTCCCGGAACTTTTGGGTTTCCCTGATGACCTGATAAGCTTGGAGGCTTCGACAAAGGTAGTCTATTTTTTATGCACAATCATATTTAATCTTTTTCTTTGGAAGCCTTTGGACTAAAAGTACTCTTGGTTAAATGATTGAGCATCTTGCAGATACAACTGAAATATTTGGCAGAGGAAATGCAAGCTATTAGCAAAGGTCTAGAGAAAGTTATTCAAGAACTAACAGTTGCAGAAAATGATGGTTACGTGTCCGAAAATTTTTGCAAGGTAATCACGTGTAACAAATTCTTTATCGTATTTGAGGATGAGCATTTTCTCAGTGGGACCTTGCACAACAAGCCTGGGAAATTCTTAAGATTTCTGAAAGCATGAAATGGTTTTGAAGTTACCTCGCTGGAAATTGAATTCATAATTTTATGATCTCTGTTTACACCACTAGTTGTTTTGAGATCATATTGTCTCATCTATGCTCTTGGTCGCATTTGTAGATTTTAAAGGAGTTCCTTGGTTTTGCTGAAGGGGAAGTGAGATCATTGGCATCACTCTATTCCGGAGTGGTATATGATGTTTCATTTCGAATATTGTTTCTGTTTGCACCGCAAAAATGTGATTGTTATTGAACGCATATTGTAAAAATTGGATGATCACAGGGAAGAAATGCAGATGCTTTGGCTCTCTACTTCGGAGAAGATCCAGCCCGTACTCCATTTGAACAAGGTAAGGAGGATGGCAATAACTCAAAGTTATAGCGATTAGTAATGGTCAGTTTCCATTACTGATCTAGCAGTCTAGATCATGCCTCATCGGTTCAGATGGAATCGAGAGGATCCTGGTTAAAAGATTGGTTTTTGGCTTGATCCATACTACTAGATTTGTAATAATAAAATGTCCATTACTCTGGTACTGGAAAGGAACTCAATCCGTGTTATTTCTGGTGCTTGAGCGTGGGAAGGGGGGTCTAACGAGTCAAACAAGAAATAATTTACTATATTATGAAAACTGAAATTGGAAGATGAATTCAGCTCTTGGAATTAGTTCCCCATGCTATCGTTTTGTCTAAAAATTTCAGCAATAATATTGTGCTGGAATTTAAAACCATCTTGTAAAATGTGCATTTTCGTGAGCTTCATTTCAAAAATTCATTTCGGGTAACCTCTGGCCACCTTATAATTTTAAAAAATCTATTCGATATCATGTTCTTTAGGGTCTAACGAGTTGAACAAGAAAAAATTTATTATATTATGAAAATTGAAACTTATAGGAAGATGTGTTTATATCTTGGAATTGGTTACCCATGCTATCATTTTGTCTAAAATTTCAGCAATAATATTGTGCTGGAATTTAAATTCATATTGTAAAATGTGCATTTTCTTCTTTAATTGCTCCATTTCAAAAATTCTTTTCTTGTAGGCAGGACCGGATCCATGAGTTTGCTAGGGGGCTATATAGCCTACTTCATAATTTTTAAAAATCTATCCGATATCATATTCTTCAGTGTAAAAATCTTTTTTATGCAACCTTGATGATATTTAGCCCCAAAAAACATTTTATATGACACTCAACACACTCCATATCCTAATCTTGGGTCCGGCCCTGCTGGTAGGTTAAGCAAGATACTCTTCATCTTAGACTCCATTGTTGATTTCTACTGCAGTTGTTTCCACTTTGCTTAATTTCGTGAGAATGTTTGTCCGTGCCCGTGAGGAAAACAAGAAGCAGACCGAATTAGAAAAGAAAAAGGCACAAAAGGAAGCGGAAAATGAGACAAAATGAAGCAATGAATTTGCAAAGTCAAACTCACAAAAAAGGATTCAGAGTTCAGAACATAAATACCCATGAGGTGGCACAAAAAATGAGCTCAGTGATGTCTTGGTAAGTTTTCCAGGCGGCCAGGCAAAGTCTCCAGGTTGGTTACCAAATCATAAAACAACTTGTTTCGCCGCTCAAGAGTCCTGTGGACCGATGAAGCTGGAAATGGGCATGATAGTGAAATTGACAGAAGAATAAAGCTTGTACTTGTCGAAAAGACCCAAGGCGAAGGTGTACAATTACAATAACAAAAAGCAAAGTTTTTTGTGCAATTATAGGTACTAAACTGAAGCAGTAACCCTTTAAATCCACCATCTTCGCAATTTAGATTTTTAACATTTTAATCTCTTGTTAGTGAAACAGAGAGTTGCTTCAAGAGCTAGCTGGTAGATAGGTCGTCCTAATCATTTGTTGCAAGGAAATCCAGAAAAATTTTGGTCCTACAGAAATTTGTTTCCAGCATTATTTCTACAGTAGTTTGCTACGTTTTATGTCACGCTTGATATTAGTCGTATATCACAGGTAATAGCCAATGATATATGTAAGTCTAACATAAAACTTTTTATTGACACTTAAATCATTAAATGAAGAAATTATTCCAATATTACAAATTAGACTTTAAATCCTTGATAAAATAGTACAACATTATTTTCAAACGTATTTAATAAAATTCAAAACTGAAATTATAACTGACAAACTCTTTATTGAAGATGACCAAATTTTTAGAAAATAGTAAGACACACTAATAGAGGTTAAACTGGGTTCCAGCTGCATCAATCCGCACCTAGACAATGAATTCAACTGGCAAAACATTTAAAGGAGGTATAAGCTAAAAGAGTTTAGTGAGCTTAGTGAGTGTGAATTGTACCAATATGGGGAAGTAATACTTGAGATTCTTTTAAAAATAAATTTGTACAAAAAAATAATATATAATTTTTTGTCACTATTTTCTGCCATTTATTTATTATCATTCCCATGCTATCTTTTATGCAATGAAATAAATAATAATTACACATCATTTCATGTATTTTCACATATTTCACATCATTTCACATCAAAGTTATTGTGGGTAACTCAATCACATCATTATGCATATATTCAAAATCTTGTATAAACCTGATATAGAATATATAATAATTTTATTTGATAGATCATTTTTGAACATAATCATTTGTTGTCAACATACTTTTATCAAATCTTTCATGTAGATTAAAATATTTATACATAGAGTATAGAACCACTCACCTGGAATCTTAAGTGTGTTAGGGAAATTGAATTATTTATTTTGATAGAACAACTCTCTTTAATTGTTGTAACATCCTGAAAATTCGACTAAAATTTTCATTTTAATAATAATATTAAGCATTGTATTATAATATTATCATTGTGTGGTATGCGTGGAGTATATATATAAACGTAGTGCGTAGTGCGTAGTGCGTAGCCATGTGGCATAATTATAGCATTAGTTAGCGTAGAAAGTGGCGTGCAGATGGGGTTGCCGGTAGTCACATAAAGTAGCGTAGATCGAGCTTTAGGCACCTAAACACAATTCTGAAAGTTGTTGGACACTTCTATTAAGGTCTATGAGTGTTCCGAATGTTTTTGGAAGCTTTCAGCCCGAGGTATTTTGAACCAAAATTTCCATGGCTTTGATAGATCCAAGTGAAATTAGATTGATCCGAAAGTGCCGACTGATCATTCTAAGAACATTTGGATCGATCTATTGGGGTTTGACTGACTTAAGTGACATGGACCTAACAATTTCCTTCTTCACTTTTCCCCAATTATTTTGAAATAGGGAGAGAGAAAGAGTGTGGTGTCTCACTTTTCACACTTTAAGAGCTTAACTATCATTTAATTCAAAGGCTTAGATTGGATTAAAAGTTAGAGATTTCTCATACTCGGAGCAAGACGAACATTTTGGCATAAGTCTCATTTTTCATTTCTCTCGTTCATTTTCCTCATTTTCCGTGCTCTTTTGTATATGAAAAATAAATTTGATATTCTTGATCCTTATAGCATGTGGATCTTTTTTATATCTAGGTGCGAAGTGATTTGGGCTCGTCTAATAGATCAAATTGGGAAGCGTAGTGGAGGCGGATTTGGGGCTTTTGCGTAGGAAGCTTGAATGACTTCTAGTAGCTTAATAGATACGGTAGCTAACAAATTTTAGTATAAAGTTAACGACTTCGTCCGTATGTATGTGCGTGAACGAGACATTAGGATGCAAAGTGATTAAGTGTTGAATTGGACGTGATACAAATGTTACATAGGTGTAGAATACGCGTAGACCCCTTGATATGAATTAATACATCACATAGGTGTAGAATTGGCATAGGTGTAGAGATGCGTAGAAATATGATATATAAGCATTATTATGTGTAGATGACTTAAATGTATTGTTAAGTCGCGAAGGCATAAAAATAGCGTGGAATTCATCATATACGTGGTATATATTCATATTCATTCATTGCTCATTAATATGTTATCATGCATAGCTAAATCCATTTCATTGCATACGTGTGGCGCAATGTGGTATTGCGTTAGCGTAGAATTTTTGAAAGGAAATTATTTTAAAATGCGTGGGTGCAGTTCTTTCAATTCTCGGGACATAAATGTATCAAAAATATAAAATGCATATATTTTGGCAATGAGGTCATTTAGTCTTACTATAAAAATCGAGAAACCAGATCTGGGATTATACCATTAATTACATCACCTGCAGGTGGTGATTAATGAAAGTTCGGTCATATTACCAGCGGGTGGTGGCCGTAGCGATTTATGAAAGTATGGTGATACTAGTCCCAATAAAATTATTTGAAAGTGTTGGCATTGGCATGGGCATGGGCGTGCATTGCATTCGTGATCAAAATTTCATTTATATTCATATGATGTTTGTGCATAGACATACATTCATTCACAATGCATATAGCCTAGTTTCTTCTTTATCGTAGAATTTTTTAGCTAATCGTATATTTTCTTTTTTCATATATTGGCATATGCATGACTTTGTAGGTTCGGAGGCTTGCATGGAGTATCCCTAGATACTTAGATTTATGTTGTACATATTTTTGGTGAACGTATTAGTACTTTACTTTTATGTACTTCTTTTGATATAGCATACTCCGATAGCATAGATCTAGTATTATTAGAATGACCAAGGTATAGATAGGTTCTTACTCCTTTATGAGAGACAAAGAATCTATGTATATATTCATTTCCTTTGTATTTTAACAAGCACACAACTTGTAGCGTTATATAAGTAAACAGGTAGGTTTACTCTATTCAGAGATGTATATATATATATTTTCTGGAGATGGCATTGGGCATCCTCCTTTCTTTTAGTGTAGACTTTTATTTAAATATTGTTGATGTGATGTGGTTGTTGAATATGTGTAGGATCATACTATAGTGGAAGACAGATGCAATATGAATGGCGTAGATGTTACTTTTTATTTCTTTTACAACCTTGTATATTATATTTCATTTTAGTTTTCTTTATTTAAGTTCATGTCCCTAGATATATGGGGATTCGGTGCGCGACAGGTTAGTATAAGAGTTAACCGGGTTATGTAAACCTTGGTGTCTTACGGGTAGGAGGTCTTGGCGGGGCGAGAGTGTAAGAATACGTAGGAAATTATACTTAATACATGCATAACATAATGAATGGTAGTTGCATTAGTGTAGATACTGTCATTACATCATGAATATGATTTTTTCCTCCTTCCGTGATTGTTGATATGAAGCTAGCGATGGTGTGAAGGTGTGAAAATCGCGGTGATGGTTGATGTGGGGAAAAGTTTTGAATGCGCATGGTCTTGGAGGTAGAGCGATGACTCGTGACGAGGAAAAAGTGCATCTAAGGCACACTCATGCATAAGAAGCTAAAATTTGAGAAGCGGAGAATATTTCTAAATTGGAAAAGATACCGAGCATAGATAAGAGTTTGGTAAGTTCCGAGGAAAAGGTTTCCTTGCCTCAACCTCAAATTAATCCAAATACATATTCAAGGCCAAGCCTCAATGATGTGGGAGAATCTTCAGGTGTATGCATTGGAGGTTATCTTGAATCGTATGGCTAGGGGCTCGAGGAAAGTTGTGGAAAGTATGGAAATTCGAGCATTCATGGCTCCAAAGATATTTCATACCATGGATCCGCCAATCTATTCGGGAGAGGGCAAAGCTATTCTAGCTGAAGATTCGATGCGGGATATAGAGAGAATATTTAAATCT
>MKEJ01088993.1:0-15740 GCA_001753735.1 Embelia ribes
TATAGAGGAAATAGATAAATGATTGTAAAACTTTTCGGAAATGATTATAAAATGTTATGTGATTTTTTAATCTATTTTTGGAAAATATTTTTTAAATTTATGAATACCCATTATACGTAAATTTGATACTTTTTATAAACATATTACTCATAATTTAAAAGAATATATATATAAAAAAACTTTTATTTTAGCATAAAAAACTTAAAATATTATATTTTATTATATTTTTATTAATTTTTTTATTTAATTTTATATAAATATATACTTGTTAAATTTCTTATAAGTATCATGCTAATATTCGTAATGTTTTATAGTCGTTTCTCCTACATTTCATATATGTATCATTTTAGTTTTCGAGACTTTTTTTACCTGTGTCCGAGGCATTTCCTATGCGTTTCTGAAGCATTTTTTATACGTTTCCTTTGAAAAAATTTCGGTGTTTCATCTTGGTACCGGGAAACGCATTATCTCGAGAAACTGGTGTTTTCGCTAACTACGATTGTGGCCCCTTAGCGGAAATGGAACTACTTGCAGTTGTATATTTGAACGCATCAAATTCCAATCATTTACTCGAAAGCAGTGATACATTGCTCGGGGCCTGGAAATGGTTACTGTAATTGATCACATTTTTTTTTACTAAGCTAAGACCACCAATATTTTTACATTACTCGAGCAAAATAGGGTTTCAACTTAACCGAGAGCTATGTTTTCCTTTATTTTACATATAAAATGAGGGTAAAGAAAAAATTATTGTTCTTGCCCCATTGTTACAATAATGTTAATCTTGATAAAAGTTGTAGGTGTACAATTGTCACATAAAATATTAAGTTGGTAATACAACTTATGTACTAGCAATTTCTCTAACACTCATAAAGTTGAAAAATTTCCAAAAGATTACATGTGAAAATTAATTATCATAAAAACATAAGCAGGATGAGTAAAACAATAATTTAAGTAATCTCGAAAAGAAGAAAATCACATTAGAGTGAGGGAAATGACTTGGTGACATGAGAGAGTTGAAGGGTGACATGGATTTTATTACACCTTTGTCTAGGTTCTTCTTGTTGTTGTTTTTTTTCTTCCAATTTTTAAATAAACAGTTCAACATATTTTTAATTAAAAAAAAAGTTGACTCATGTAGCTTAAAAGCTTTCCATTCATTTAAATCAAAATAATAAATTATCACCGCTCAAATATTCACGGGCAACTAAATCCAGTTCAATTTTTAAGAAATAAAAAAATTGCAAAATCCAAGTTGGCATATGCAAACAAACAAACCCATATGGTACATGTGATAATTTAATTCATAATTGTTATTAAAAAATAAAACCGAATAAGTAAAATAAATATTAATTTAGGTGACTTCACAAAAATGAAAATCACATTAGAGCAAGGGCTTGTTTGCATGCAGCTTTTAAATTATAGATAGATTATTTATTTATTTGTTTAAAAATTATATTATATTTAATTATTTAATTTTTAAATTGAGTTTTTTTAATATTTCGACATAAATAAGTTGATAGGTTTAAATTAGATGTATTTAATTTTTTTATAATAAAAATAAAATAATTAATTTATTTAAAAATTGCAATAAAATCAAGCATAAGTGAGATGACTATATGAGTCTAGTGACACGAGGGAGATGTGATAATCCTTTGTTTTTCTAACATGTCTATGGTACATGTGATAATCCTTGTACTATACCTACTGTCTATATTGTCGTATATGAGATCTTCATCAGCTTTATCGATTCATGGGGTGAAATCTCTCTCTCTCTCTCTCTCTCTCTCTCCCTCTCCCTCCATCTCTCTCTCATTCTTAAAATTACATTCTCTTGTGCCATTTTATTTTAAAGATTGAAAGATGTATCTCATATTGAATTGTTATAATAAGATGATAAGTTTATTCTACAACATAATATTTATGTTCTATAATATTTAGGGTTAATTTCAATTTCCATCGCTAAGCTATAATACACGTCCCATTTTTATATTATGCAAGTTTAGTCCTCAAAATTTAACTATTGTGCAATTTCAGTTCCAAAATTTTATATATTGTGCTTTTATTCCCTTAAATCTAACACCATTAGAATTAGGGGTGTTAGATCCAAACCGATCCCCAAAAAAATTGCAAACCGATCCAAAATAATCGAACTAAACTGCTCGGTTATCGGTTGTAATTTCTGAAACCGAACAGAACCATAATATATATACAACATGCATTTTATGTTTTATGTTATGCATTTTGTATTCTCATTCTATACAATATACAGAGGTCACTAGCCATTTAGGTTGCTTATTTTTTTTTTAGATTTTGGAACTTTTATTTTTTATTTTTACATAAAATTCGCACATGGCATGGACTTTTGCTTTTTATATGTTGTGCTTTTATTCCCTTAAATCTAACACCATTAGAATTTAAGTTGTCTTTAAGATAGAATTTTTAGACAATTATTTTTTCCCCATTTTAGTCTCCAAAATTTGGATCTAGATTGTTTGTCTATAAAATTAAATATCTTGTTTTTTGTTCACAAAATAACTATTTTATTTTTTTGTCAATTTTTACATCTCCAGGCTAACATGGCTACTCTTTCTCCTGGAAACATTCTTTGAGTTCATGCATATATTAATTTTCTTGAATTTTTATATTTGAAATTGAAATATTAGATTTTATCAACTAATTACATTTAAAACATGAAAATAGTTCAAAATTAGAACGTTGAAAGGTCTATGAGATTTATTTTAATAAATTAATTTTATGAATGGAGGTTTATTGAGTAATTATTAAACCGTTAGTTTGTTCTTGAATTTGTTTAACTACAAGACAACAATAATGAAAATTTAGAATTTTAAGGTATGATCACTGATGAGTTTCTTATCGGTTTTGGATCGTTTTCCATTAGTTTACACATTCAATTGAGTTTTATTTCTTATTTAATGTTAGTCCAGCGTTTGATTTAGTGATAAAAAATTAAGAATATTAAAAATTATGAACTTAAAGTGATAAACCAGCAAGAATTAACGGTAAAACTGATGGTGTTATGGAGAGATGATTAAAAATGCACGATCAATCGAGTTTTGGGACTAAACATGGACGATACCAAAATACAAGGATAAAAGTGAGACAAATACTTTAATTTAAGGACTAACATTGAAATCAACCCATATATTTATGTTAATGTAAAGCTTTAATACGGGCTTGATGGCTCATCTTGTTAATTACAGCCTAACGTGCATGCAAAATGAATCTTCAACGATACGAGTCGAGCACTTGAGTATAAGCTTATCAAATACGAAATGAATCGAACTCGAACAACCCTTGTAGCACCGGGTGCGATCTCAAGGCCAGCACGCTAATCGTTTTTACTCTCAGAAAAGGGAAAAAGAATTCTTATATTTTTAAAAATAATATAAGGATGAAAAATAAATTTCTACTCCACACCTCTCCCTTCCTGTTGACAAGATGGGGTGACAATTTTTTTTTAATTTATTATGTCTTACATGTATGGTACGTGTGATATTATTTAATATTTGTACTGTGCCTGGTATGGATATTATTTAAGAGATGTTCATCAGCTTTATCGATACATGGGGGTGGTGAAAATTGAAATCTCTTTAATTCTCTCTCCCTCTCTAAATAAAAACTACATTCTGTTCCGTTGCTTTATTTGGTATTTTCTACACTGACAGAGTTCCTACCTGCACACACACTTTCTAACGCACGCACGCATACTCTATTCAAAGACAGTACACCAACCCCCACAAAATATGTAATAGTATTTATTGTTGTATCTTAAAAATATAATTTATTTTTAAATAATACTCATAAATATTATACGTGTTTGATATAGGTTAAAAAATATATGTTTTTGTATGAAAAATTATGAAATGTATAAAATATTAGAAAAATATATTTTTTTTTAAAAAAAAATAATAAAATATTTCTGCAGAAGTATACTTTACTTTTAAATAAAAAATATTTTATTTTTATTGATCCAAATAAATAATATATTTTATTTTTTAATTAAAATACAAAATTATTACTTTTAAAAGTTGACCAAATAATCCCATTATCTATACAATTTAACTTACATGTGTATATCTATATATATATGTATGTATGTATGTCGGGGTTAATCTAACAATTTCTATTTGCAACCACCATATGGTTAAATTATTACAAAGATTACATAGATACAACTAAAATTTAAAAATTGATTTATAAGCGTAAGTGCCCATATCATATAATCGTATATAATAGCTTTACTTTGTAACTTATCGATATAGAATTTTGAAAATCGAAATATAAAAGTGGATACTTACGTAATCATATAGAACAGTATTACCATACCGTAAATACGCAATTATTTCAATACTGTGATAGTAGTAGGTCAAACCCCCGACCCTAAACTACAAACAAGTTTCTCTAAGCATTTTATGTTACATGTTAAAAAAATGAAATAATAGTTTGATCTTTTTTATGTAAACTTTATAAGGCTATCCCTTGTTAAGTTTGAGACAGTTATGTTTCTGTAAATGAGAAGCTTATTTTTTCGGATCGGGGTTGGCCTGTCAGTGGTGTCGGGCAGTTGTACCCAACGAAATAGGACTGTTGATTCTCGAATTAACAGCATGGGTTAATTATAAAATCAGTGACCCGATCCACTAGATATAGATTGTCTCGCACCACAGCTAGTTAATCCGCCACCCATAGTGGAATTCATGTTTGAATAATGATTTGCATATATATTAATGTTTACATATATCAACAAATTTACCCAAAAAATACTTATATCTTTTGCAAAGTTAAAATCTTAAAATAGAAAGTAAAATGTGCGAATTACGTCAAGCAAGTAAAGATTTCGGATAGATGTTGATTTAGTATATATTTCACCCGTTCATAAATAATAACTTAATTTATTTTTTTAAGTATATATTTCATCCGTTCACAAATAGTAGTTTAATTTAGTTTTTTACATACTTTTAGAAACGGTAAAAAATTGAAAAGAGGGACGGTTCGGCAGAATGGGAGGAGCAGCCCTGCCCGACAAATCTGACCACTAATTTTTAAGCCATCGGCTAAACTTAAACATATGAGTGTTGTACAAAATTAAAATTTTAAAAAATAATCAAATATCAATCTTATTTTAAAATCCACTGTCCATATGTCCATCAGTTGTGCCCGAAGAATGAATATTAAACTATTCCTATAAAGTAAATATTTTATATTGCATTTAGTTCTTGATGGGGTTTAATAATAGTTATCGCTCTATTTTTAAATTTGAATATAGAAAATGAAAAATCAAAGTTTGACATTCAAAGTGAGAAAAATAGACTTTTATTTCAAAAGATAGCCGTATTTGATTTCCCAAAAATGATTACGTCATACTTGCCCCTCTCTCTAGTTTCCCTCTCTAGCAATATTGATATGATAAGGCCCGTAGCAAAGCAGTGGCAGATTGAATCAGTAGAAATTCAGAACAAGACACAAGAAAACACAAAAACAAAATATATAAAAACAAAAACAAAAAATCAACTTTTCACAAGATTTTTTTTAATTTTTTTTTCCACCCATATCATGCCCTATTATTATTTACTTCCACTTTTTTTCGCCCCTCTGTCACTGGATTCATCAAATCCCCACGAAAACTCTGCTTTCTCTCTCCTCTGTCAGCTACAAATAGTCCCCTCCTTGGCCCCATTCCACCCCAATTTTCCATTTTTTTGCCCATTTCTCAACTGGGTTTTCGTTTAATTGCTCAAATACTACTGGGTTTTCGTTTTCACTTCCGTGTTTTCAGTTTTCATAGCTGGGTTTTCAAATGGGCACTCTCTCTCTCGTCCCCCACAGTTCACCCTAATTTTACACTTTCTCCCCAAATTGAACACATTTCTCAACTGGGTTTTCGGTGAATTGCAAAATTACTTCTGGGTTTTTGTTTTCGTGGTTTTAGGGTTTTTGTTTTTCGAATCAAGTGTTTTTTGAAAACATGGAGGGCTTGTTCAATTTGGGGTACCATAACAATGAGACATGTTTGCCACCGGGGTTTAGGTTTCACCCGACAGATGAAGAACTGATAACATATTATCTGCTAAAGAAAGTTTTGGATAGTAGCTTTAATGGCAGGGCCATTGCTGACGTGGACCTCAACAAGTGCGAACCTTGGGAGCTGCCTCGTATATTCTCTCTCTCTCTCTCTCTCTCTCTCTCTGCGTAAACATCATGATGCAATTGCAAACAATCTCCTTCCAAATTTTTTACAGCAAACCCTTCCCCTGCATTGCTCTGATTCTCTCTAATTCTCTCTCTCTCTCTCTCCAACTTGTGTTTCTCTCTCTAGATTCTAAATATTTACAAGCATATCGGATAGAGTCACCTATCCAAACACGAATACAGGAACATGTTGCCTTTCCAAACCATTCAAGAAGCGGAGGCTTCTCTGGGGAGAAACCTGACGTTTTTGGAAATGCTATGGTTCAAATACTCTGCAAACAAATCGGATTATTTCTTGTATTGCCACAACACCATATTCTTGTTTATTTTCTATACTTTGCTCCCCTTGCCTTACCTTGTGGCCGAGCTCATGAGGTCCAAAAAAATTGACAAGTTCAAGATTCAACAGAAAGTGAAAAACTCATTCTCCCACATGTTAAACTGCTACAAGAAATGCATGACGATGTTCGTGTTTGTTGTTGGTCCCCTTCAACTCTTCTCCTTCCCTGTCATTCAGGTACATAATATACACATACCTACATCTACGTATGAATTTTGTTAGATTTTAGGCACGAAGCATGTATATCTGCACTGGAATTCTATAGTTTCCATACATGTAATATGGTTATTTTTGTGCTAGAATTATGAACGAGAACCACAAACTTAAAACATAAAGGTTTAGGGAGCAAAGATTCAACCTTTCAGGAGGCTTAAAAAGCACAAAATGCAATATTTCATGATAAGTAATGCTTTACAAACAACAATATTGAATTCTCATACAAAACATCGATACTTTCACAACAGGGTTTTTCATGAGGCAACCGCCCGACAATCATTAGGAAAATGACACAGGAGCCTAGTCACAGAAACTACAAAAGGAATAACCTTTTACCCCAATTTTCTTAAATCTTGTTCAGGAAGGTCTTAAAAGCAAAAGATGCACCATTTCATGATGAGTAATGCTTTACCCTTGCAAACATAACTACTGAATTTTCATACAAATGCTTACACTATATGGCAAATCATAATACAAAAACACCGCCAGCACATGTATGGATTATTACGTTCAGCAACAATTTTGAACGAAAATCATTTCTCCATGTTATCTCATACGAATAATTCTTGTTTGGGGTCTATAATTGCAGATGATAGGTATCAGAACAAGCCTACCATTACCATCACTAACAGAGATGTTCCTACAAATGTTGGTATATGTTCTCGTAGAAGACTACACAAACTACTGGTTACATAGATCTCTACATTACGAATGGGGGTATGAGAAAATACACAAGGTCCACCACGAATATACAGCTCCAATTGCATTTGCAGCTCCTTATGCTCACTGGGCAGAGATTTTAATCCTCGGTTTCGCTTCTTTTTTGGGTCCTCTGATAGTTCCTGGCCACATGGTCACTTTCTGGCTCTGGATGATTTTGAGGCAAATGGAGGCCATCGAAACTCACAGCGGGTACTTTTTTACTTTTTACTAACCCTTTCGTTAGGTTCTATTATGGTAATATTTATGTTTTTCTTGTTACCAGTAGCCATTTACGTGCATTGCCCGTGTTAAACTTTCCCCCCGAAGATGCCATATGTAGATATTTACAATATAATGATTTTACTACTAAAAATGACTACTAAGTCTGCAAATAATTTTATCCATATGTTACCATTAAAGGGGTAAAAATTTTAGAATCATTTTTTTTTTTTTTTTTTGGAAAGATCAAAACTACTTGAACCTTTACTCTTCATTCCCCTTAACAATTTGAGACTCAAAGCAGGTGATCTTTACCAATCCTTCATTTAGTACCTGTTTGGTGACATTTACGTTTTTCTATTTATGTTTGCAGTTCCCTTCCCCTTAAAGTTTCCTATACTTCCTTTACAACCATCCAGAAAATGACTAAAAATGTAGATAATTTATTAGAGTTTGCTGCTTTATCATACAGATACGAGTATCCTTGGTCTCCCTCAAAGTTTATCCCATTCTACGGGGGAGCAGAGTACCATGATTATCACCATTATGTTGGAAGGCGAAGCCAGAGCAACTTTGCATCCGTTTTCACTTATTGTGATTATCTTTATGGAACCGACAAGGTTAGTCCTCAATTATATTGAATCTCATCTTTTTCCACACTTCCCCTTAAGCTTTGGTAGAATTAAGGTTATGCGGGCCTTTGTTGATGTTTTCCCACCTCAGCACTAATTTTTCTGTAATATGTTTTTGTTAGGGCTACCGCTACCAGAAGGAAGTATTTAAGAAGGTAACTATGTAAAACCCAATTCATTTTCAATTTTCATTATTTACTTATGAATTCCATATCACTTGAATTTGAGCTAATTAACATGATTTTCATTGTTTCTCTTCAATAATGACAACTGTTATGTTCATATTGCCCTTCTTTGGTAATATTTTACTTTCCTTCTTGATTTGATTAGTTGAAGGAAAAAGCTGGGAGCCAACATACTGGGGATGGATTTGACAACTCTGTGCAAGATCTCAAAGTTGAATAGGTTATCCACTTGGAAGATTGTAAAAATTTGAAGATTGATTGTTCAAGCAACGACTTTGATGTGTGCTACTCTCACTCAAGCATTAACTTCAGCTACATAAAACTAGAACTTGAATATATTGTTTCGATGATTAAATTTGTTGTATAGCTCAATCTGTGAGTACCCTTATTTCTTTTAAGCTATTAAAACCTAATTCAAGTAGCATGTGAGGTTCGTTGTATAAGTGAAAGGTTACAAGTTATATTGAAACTAATGTAATTTCAAGTAACACTTGGCTGTCATGATTTCAATTTCAGTGTCTGTCTGAAGTATTAAGGTTTTTTTGAATCAAATCCTACATAACCATATAAGTTATCGGCAATTTTGAATTAAACCAAAGTTTGTTTGGACACATTTATCATGTCACCACGAGATATGCATGTTACGTCATAATATACCAGTAAGCAATGAGATATATTATGAGTCTGTTTGCAGTATTACAATTTTTTGGAATCAAATCCTACATAACCATACAAGTTATCAGCAATTTCGAGTAAAACCAAAGTTTGCTTGGACGCATTTATCATGCTACCATGAGATACGCGTGTTACATCATAATGTACCGGTAAGCAATGAGATATATTATGAGTGTGCACAAGAACCAGGACAAATCCTTAAAAACCATCAACTTTATTTAACTTATGAAAGCAAAATTAACACACATTTAAAAAGGGCAATTGCAACCACGTAACTCAGTTTTTCTAACTCAAGTAAGATCAAGCTAACACAAGTAAGAGGAATGCCGAAAGATTGGAAAGAAGAGTACCAGCTCACTTTTAGATTCTTGCGCTAATCTAGCTTTTCTTCACTGTATGAATATCTTCAGAATTGTTTAAAGTTTTAATCTGCGATGAGGTGGCTGATGTCGAAAGCATATCTACACAGTACAAAAAAGTGAAAAAAAATAAAGGTTCAACTTTCTGGCTCAGTTTCATCTCTAACAAACCATATAGAAGAAGAGCAGAGTCTCATGACAGAAGATGGTGCTTTTTCATGGACATGAAGAAGGATACCTTCATTTTGGATTAAAGAGGTGGAGCCGCCCACAATTTCACTTTCTTGTCGGTGCTGGCGGTTGCTAAAGTTAGTGTCTTTTTGTCTCCTGTTAAGAAAAATAAAGTAATAATTTTAGCAAAAAAAGGAAAGAACTGCATACATGCACCATAAAAATCTCTCAGGATATGTTTCAAGTCTTATAATGTACAGAAGATATGTACAGACAATTTTAACTTTCAACAGAGAAAAGGAGATTACCCAATGATATCGGTTTAGGGGACCACTCAATGCCTGTGATGTCCCCTGCATCATAGGTTCAAGTCTAAATCAAAACAACACGCATGAAGAAATAATTTGAAGCACATATCCCAACAACGGGCAATAGCCTCAGAAAAGAAGAAAAAATCAAACACGTATAATGCTTTTTAAAGGTAATTTATTGGACCAAAAAACTGCCAGACACCATTGAAATATCAAGTATAAACAGAAGAAAGCACTATTGGGGACACATTAGGAAAAAGAAACCAAACAGCGGTTAAGAGTTACAAATCATTAAATGAGCATACCATCATGTGCTTTCTCAGCAGTATCTAAAACTCGACCAGATTGAACACATAACCATTGCAATGTCGAACCATGAGTGGCTGCCAATATTCTCCCGTCTGGGGAGATACTGAGACGATCATAATGCAAGGTTGTTCCTTTTGAATCATGCAACGGAATAGGAAACACCTTCAGAGTCTTTGGATCCTCATCAAGCTGATAGCGCACTTCAAAAACAAAAAAAATGAATTGATGACTGGGTGCAAGAAACCACAATTACAATACACAAAGGGAAGTAATCTGGAATACATGCTCTAGGGATTTCACTCTTTCAAATATAATAGAATTTTGACACCGTAGTTCCTAATGAAAAGGAAGCAAGATCTTCACCCATAAACGTGATTTATAATCTCCTCAACTACAATGATAGGAAAGATTATTCGTATTTCTATGCATTTTCAGATTTTATTCCAGCAAATTGGTGTTTGCAGGACTGGACCTTTGATAACTAATCATGGTTTCTAAGTGATTCCCAGATTCATAATTCGTACAGAATACATACCTAAACACATTTTGGTATCTGATTCTGGAACCTTCAGATGGTTTAAGTGTGCATGTTATATAGGTGTCATAATATTAAGCTCTCGGATCCTTACGTTATTACTTCTCATTATCCTTAATTAGCTATCACAACTGAGACATTTCTCTTTTCACCATGCAAGTTCTCCAGGTTAAACCATTTCTTTTTTACATTAAATCATCAATTAGCCATCAGTCTATCACAATTGAGAAACAGACAAGATGAACAATTCTAATGATTTCCAAACCTTTGCCACAATAAGTAAAGTGAGAAACACAAAGCAAGGGTATATACATACCATTGATATTCCATATTCTTATAGTACCATCCTTAGATGCAGTTATGATCTGTTCTGAATTTGGAGAAAAGCACAACCAAGTCACTGCGGTCTGACCAACAACAAACCAGATATGTCAGCATGAAGAATTTTGAAAAGAACGAAACATGACCTATATTGATGACCTAGTAGATATTCACCATGTTCAGAGTTAATAAGTTGTTTCATAAGACACTCAAGGACCCTTTTAATCCAACTATATGGGCTTAGCAATACAAAAATCACTCTCTATTTCTCTTACAAAGTATGGTGGTCTGTGGAGCATTTTTGTAACAGAACTTAGTGAACAAGTTTACTTTCTCCACCATCTTTTCCTCCAGGTCTAAACTACAAAATCTTCACAGTGATTATACTAAATTAGGAAGGCAATGCAGAAATACAGAATAATTGAGCAAGCAGCTTGTATTTATTTAGGGAAAAATATTACCTTATGCCCCTTCAGCTGCATAACTTTAGAAACCTCCTTAACCGAACTGTCTTTCAAGTATACAATCTCCCAAACCTATGAAAACACAGGAGAAAATCTGATAAAAAATAGATTTTCAGAATCAAATAAATCTAGTACAACAATTATTTCAAATCTCCTTCCCTCGAACCCATATGTACTTTTGACATATGAACATGCATAAATAAAAATGAGATACAACATTTTCCCATTTTAAGAGAACTGTGATGCAGTGGCCAAAAAAATGTCATACTGGGAAATGAATTTTCACACTCATTCATCACATATAGATATTACCTTCACATCAGCAGTAAATGCTGCAGCAGCAACAAAACGCCCATTAGGAGATATTACAGCCATATTGTTTTTCAACTGATTGGTGTCAACATTGCCCAAAATCTTCCCCGTCTTTCCATGCCAAATGATGATATCAGTTCCTGGCAAGGTAAAATAACAGATAATCAGAGCTTTTATTAAAACCAAAAACAAAGAGTGATCTAAAAAACACCCACCAGAATGTGCCTTATCTTAGGAAAAATGAGGAGCTAGGATAGTTCCTTTTAGAACTTTTTGTATGTTTGGTTAACACACTGAAAGCTTTTGTACCAAGTTAAACAATATAAGTGGAAACCGATTCAGAAAATACCCTCTGAACTTGATGCGAGAACGGTACTTCCATCAGCGCTGCCATAAGTTGCCTTTGTTCCAAAAAGGGTGATGATAGCTCTTTTATCGTGCACCTTATGATGTGCCCACTTAATTTCAGGACCGGGGAGCTTGGGTTGTTGCTTAGAATCAGCAGCAGTTTTTGGTTTTTCTTCTCCATACATGTATAAAGAAGAGCCAATCAGAGCTTGGCAAGCAACCACCAATGATGATGTATCATCAGAAAAAACAACACCAGTAGGATGACATCCAGCGGGCAAGTTGATCCTCAGAAACCTAAGTAAGATTAAAAAGAAGCCAAATTGGGAAAATTAGGAGTTGATATAGTAGATTGTTAAATGACAGTAACCGAGGGTAAATCATATTTATACTTAAAGCTTTTACTAGAAATATCGTCCAACTTGAATACTCTGACAACTCCGTCATCGCAGGCTGCAATCACAACAAAGAAATAAAAACTTGAGAACAAAAATAACCTTCTGCACCAAAAATTTCTTAACAATATAATAGAAGTTGAACTGATTGCAGCCTTCTTCACAAAAATCAAGATTATTGAGCAATATGACATTTACACAGGACTATTGTTCATGTCTGAAAGTTGGGCACTCATTCATAACTACTTCTTATGGCTTCAGGAATAAACTAAAAGATGCCATACAAACTTTCACCAAAACAAAGGGAGTGTTGATACTAAAGTAAAACCTTTAGATAGAGTTTCAGTTGTAAATTGGAAACATTATGACGAAAGTACATTGGAAGAGTTTTTGTTTATTTTCTCTTTTCTTTTTTGAGGAAGTTTCTGGAATTTTTTATATGCTAATACAGTAAACCTTAATGCTAACCTGTTGCCAAACTATGCCCATCTGATGAAAAACACAGCCCTGTCACAGAATCTCCATGGCCTTTCAACGTGTTCACATCCAGTGGATGATGTTTCTTGTTTGCCTCCTACATCCAAAATAAACCATAAATCACAGAACTAAGGGAGCATAATGAACATTTTACCAAATGATTCGTATCTCAAATCTGAGAATTTCATATTCAAAATTTCTCATGTAAATGAAGAAAGATAATACATTCTAAACGAGGACCACATAAATCAATAGACTTGTCCCCATGATCTCTAAATACAATGAAGTTTACCGTCTCTGCAAAACTACATCGTTTTAAACAGGGCAAGTCTTTACGAAAAGCTTCCAATCACGCAATCCCAAACTAACTCAGATCTGATATTGTAACCTAGTGATTGATTGGGTGCAACATTCAATCTAAAAACCTAACCTTTTTACAGCTTAGTTACAAAAAGGGTGTGCTTTTAACGCAGCTTAAAAGTTGCACAACAAAACAAGTTCATGATGAAAATTCCCTCTTGGCAAACCACAGAAACAACTAGAGCGCCTAGAACCCTTGCCCATCACCAAATGATCATATAACATAAATGCCACAAAATCCATCATAACCACGGTCCAAAAATTAAATACAATTGATACCCCATTCTAGACAGGGACCACATGTAAATCAAAGGACTCATCATCAATATCTCCAAAAACATGTGAAGTCTGTCGCCACAACATGCCTACCATCATCATTCTAAAGAGAGCAAGTCTTAGTCAGAACATCTCAACCACAAAATCCAAACCACCCGAAATCTGATAATGCAACCTATTAAATGTTTAAGTACAACTTTTAAGCTAAAAAACTTATTTTTTTTTAAAGCTTAGGAAAAAGGGTTTGAAATATAGCTTAAAATTTGCACAACCAAACAAACTCATGAATGGAAGTTCCACCTCTGCGACTGCAAAGCAACTAGAGCCCTAGCACCTCGTCCATTGCCCCCACAATGCCCACATTCTAAACGGGAAGCACATATATCAAGCTCCTCCTCAAGATCTCTGCATACATGTGCAATCAACCATCTCTACATCCTAAAAAGCGCAAGTTTTGTGAAAACCTTTCAACCATGCAAGCACAAAAAACCTTAAATCTGATAATGCAACCAAGTGATTGTCTCACTACAATTTTTAAGCTAGAAAGCTAGCTTTCAAAAGGTTGGAAAAAATAGGGTTTACACATTGGCCATTTACCAAGTGGAATGTAATTACACTAAGAGCAAGATTCAAGCCAAGACCAATAAAAAGAAGTAATGATATATGTACAAAAATTAGTGCACAGAAAACTGACCAAATAAAGGTCAGATCATGTTCATTGAACTTTTCCTTAAAAAACGGAAACAATGCACAAAATTTAACCATATAGTTGTTGGTTTAGTTCCAATACATGATTGTGCACACTTGTATTGGGGTTTGTTTGGTTGCAACTACATAAAAAATAAAAAAATAAAAAATAAAAAAAAACACTAGCTCCTCTCTTTTAAAAAAATGCTAGAAGAATCTAGCTTTGGAAATTATGGTATTTTTGATAATTTACTTCTCGAAGCTATTTTTCAAAGTTTATTCTAAAACCGGGTAAAAGCCTATTGTTTGGTAAATAAATTCTTAAAGTAGCTTTGACAAATAATCGATGTTTGGTAAAATGTTGATTTTTATTGTAAAAAGACAAAAGTAGATATTCATTGGGAAATGTAGTTAATATAAATGAGGTTATTTGAGTAAATTAATTATAAGAAAAAGCAGAAATAGCAAGCAACCCCTAAAAGAAGCAGAAGCGGTGTTTAAAACACAGGTGGGACTACAATTTCCAACAAAAAAAAAAAAAAAAGCTAAAGCAGCACCCAAACAACAATCCAAACAAACAAGGCCATCGTCCATAGTAACCACCAATCCAAAAAATACATACTACAATTCAACCTATATTCACATATCTACACTCTCACCATGCGAATTAATAATAATAATAAATAAATTAATTAATTAAAGATTTGAACCAAAACCTTATCGACGGCACCGGAATGAGGCCTAGCGTGAGGTTTCTTAGAGATCGACGGTTGGTGCTTCTTCCCCGGCGGCTTCTGGAGAGACTCCGGCGGAGCGATCGACTGAACCTCCGATTTTCTCTTACGGAAGTAGTTGCCGAAGATTAAGAGAGCGATCAGAGCTCCGATCAACACGGAGGCCACCGCCACCGGAATCGCCACCGTATCCATCGCCGTTGAGTTGTCGCCGTAGTGGAGAGGAGGGTTTTGAAGAGAATAAGCAAAATTTTATAATTTTGATGTGTAATCTTTTTATTATTATTATTATTATTATTCCACTGGTCGTAGTACACATGCTGAAATTAATTCTTTATAAATATTAACAAAAAACCATCATTACATACAGTAGTAACACTTTTTTTTTGTGAAGGAATTTGCATATAATTCATAAAAATGTTGAACAAGAAAAATCTGGTCTAATCTAATTTTTATTAAGCATTATTTATTCAGTACAATTACAATGATATTATACATA